>CM070505.1:35328896-35586238 GCA_036346375.1 Guadua angustifolia
TTGAAGGCCTAATTCACAAAATTAACCGCCATATTCATTACTTGATCCATTGTCATCGTTGAGCAACACACCCAGGTAGCAGATAAAAATGAGAGCAATCTGAAATATAAAAGAAAAGTGTTTAGGACAATAATAAATTAATTGTTTAGGACATGCAAGAGAAATGTGTATCAAACTTTCAGTATTTTCTGTATGACAAATAGTATTGGCCCACATGTGAATTTGATGCTTTTGACTTATGTGATGTTGAATGCCATAGGCTATGGTTGCCAGTATCAAAAAAAGGAAGGACAAGACATTTGCTAACCTGTGCAGCTTAGTTCTAACTAACTATTCATGTAGATGGGCTTTACGAATTTGATACAATAACTCCTTCCATTGCTCAGATTCCAGCTAACATTTATACAAATCCTGCAAGGCTAGTCCTAACGTTTGATTCTGCATGATGCTAGCTCAAAAATCCAAACAAATACGATTGAATATACTTACAACAAAATGTGTAAACATCAATAACACAAGAAGGAAAAAAAAACCTGTCCCTTATTTCTAAACAGAAACGAAAGAAAACAGTTAAAGCACAACGTGAAAGGCAGCGCAAGAAGTGCTGACCTCGCTGATTCTTTCTAGACTAGTTGCATGGTCCTCTTATTCATGAATGCGTTCATATCAAAAAGGGATTATGCTCCCTAAGAAACTGGCTTTCTACTACAACACAAAATAATTTCTCGCTTTGTTTTTCCTCTGCAGGTTCATTGAGCAGATTATGTTCCCTATGCACACAAGGCCATTTTGGATTAGAGAACCAAACAAAACGCGGGCTCATTTGATAATGGCGCCGCATAATTCTCACAGCACAAGCAAAAAAAATGCAGACACGTTATTTTGCAACAAAAAAGCATACTACCATTGGCAAAAATGTAGCAGGAACACTTTTAACAAATCAATAGTTAGATCTGATTTTTAATATCTGCTAAATACTAATATTATATTCATAAGCTCATCATCAGTCACACAACAAGCATGAGCCTCCTCACACAAAGGGCATTTTGTAGATGGAGCATTCGAAGATACCAACCTGGGGATTGATGGGCTAGGGTTTGGGCAGGGAGATGCTGAAGTCGATGTAGATTTCGTCGGTGGAGCAATCGGCGTCAGGTCTCCATGCTGAGGGAGTAGTGGATAAGGCGGCGCCGACCACAGATTGGCCTAGTGCACACCGCCTGTGGATGGGAGAGACACCGTGTGCGAAGGAGAGACACCAACGTGCCGAGGAGAGGGCGCACCGCCGAGGGGGAGGGCCGGCGAAGAGAGGGAGGAGGGAGGCGGAGGGAGGTGGTGGCTGACGACGGCAAGGGCTAGGGCTAAGGTGGAGGCAGAGGCGGTGGAGAAGAGGGAGACTAGGGTGTAGGCAGAGGTGGTGGAGTGGAGGGTGAGGGCCAGGGTGTGAGGGCGCGGCGGTGACAGGTTGAGGGTGATGGTGGCCGTGGGGGTTTGGAGGTGGCTGAGTCTTCATGAGAAAATGTGAGGCCGACTACACGTGGAAAAGGCCCACAGAGCCCATTACAGATAGTTCTAGGCTTCGAACCATCTATGATGAACTCATCCCAAACGAAACGGTTCAAAGCACAGAACCGTCTAGGATGTAAACTAGCTCATATAAAAAATACGTGCAAAGTTTAACAAGTGGTATTTAGCTCGGTTGGCTAACGGCTTGGGCTGCATATGTGAGGTCTTGGGTTTGAATTCCAAAGGGAAGCCGATTTTTTTTGCAGTTCACTTTAAGACAGTTTATTTTTAAGCAGTTCTTTCCAAGCCTGCTTTTCATAGGTAGATTTTTAAGCCAATTTTTCATACTACCAAATTAATTTGTTTACCCAACTTAATTTCTTAATTTTTGTAACCCAAGTTAATTTTGCTTTCCAACTTAAGATTTTATGCAACGTATGTTTATTGTAAAGTTGTTTTGTTATGTAGTTTTTTTTAGCCTTTTCTTTCAACTAGTTTTTCCCTTTCGTTTTGTGCTTCATAATATGTACATATAACACAAATATTTTTACCGAAGTTAAATTTTTCTCAAGCTAATAAACTTTAATAAATACATGTCATTAATTATAATTAACTGTAACACATACATCTCATTAATTATAAATGGTACATACATCTCTTTAATTGTAACACATACATGTCATTAATTGTAAATGGTACGTACATCTCATTAATTGTAACACATACATCTACAATTAATGTAAACATGAGGACCAAATCATAACTCTACTTGTTTATTCTTTTGTATAAAAATTAGCCCTTCATGATGATCGCCATGGGTGTAGCTCGCTTCGTCACGTTGTTCTTCCTAGACCGTGATGGTATTGCCGATATGAGGCAACTCGTTAAACTGATTGTATTCTTTCTAATCTACTACATTCTCGACTCGCAATTCTTCTTTTTCCCTTCATCGAACACCCTCCCCGTGTTCCCAGTGCACAAACAACCATAACTCCCAATCTAGCGACACAAACATAATAAATCAAATATATTTGGGAAACTATGCAAAATTTCCCACACCTTCCTAGTTAGTCAAAAAATCCTAACTAATCCATTTAAACCCTCATTTTTTAACCTCGAAGACTATTCTGTTGCATTACTGGATAGCATGTTTAACAATTTTATATCTATTTCTATACAATACAAAAGTGGCAGATCATACCACTTTTGAAAACTATGAAAAATTATCTAAAACTTTTTCTTAGTTAAGAACACAATTTAATTCAGCCATCTACTAAGCATAATAAGCATATTAACATAACTGCGACCAACAACGGCACATTAATTTCTAGACAGCCACGTTCCCAATGCCATAACTTCTAAACTGCTTAACCAAATATAACATTCTTGCACTCTATGCAAATTTTAGACAAATATCTACATTATTCATAATATGCTAAAGCTATGCAATGGATCGTAGATATGCCAAAACTAGCCCCCAAACTTGGACATCATAGTATGACAAACCACGACACCAAATACTCACCACTGATGCTATCTATCTACGCTGTCCAACCCTCACTACTACAGAATGATACAATACTATCTCTTCATCTGAGTCGGTTCCTAACTTTTTAGAAAAAACCGATAGTGATATATGATTCGGCATGGGTGAGAAATATAGCACAAAACATTTTTATCGGTCTGACCTCGAGTTCAGAACCGATAGTGATGTTATAGGTATTAATATCGGTTCTCAGGTTCGAACCAATAGTGATATTTTACTATCGGTTCTGATATCAAAACTGATAGTGATGATTTGGCCATCATGATCGGTTTCTGAGGTTAGAATCGATCATGATTGTACACATATCAAATATCCTCGCTTTTGATTTCTCGGCTTCTCCTCCCGCACAATGTCAAATTAAAATGGAACAAGTGCAGCACAACGTCGGGAGGAGATTGGGAAAAGGTCTGGAAACTTGAGGTTCCCCCCAAGATCAAGGTCTTCTGGTGGAGAGTGTTACATGAATTTTCCATGTGGAGCAGATTCCTAATTGTGATGTGTGTAGTGCTGACGAGGAATCAATTTTCCATGTTCTAGTCGAGTGCGCTAGCTATCGCTAGACAGCTTTGGTTGCTAATGAAAGACCTCATGGGAGTAAAGTTTCTCACTTGCATCCTTGGTCGCGGTACTTGCTTCATAGCCATGGATGCCGGAAAGATGCTGCTGCTGTGATTTTGTGTGGCATGTGGGCAATTATGGACTATGCGCCAAAAACATCGGCATGGGGTAGAGATGGAGTTATAAACACGTTGTGCATTGGGCTAACTATACGGCTTATGATCTCTGTCACGTTAATTAGGAATTCACTGAAATGAACCCCCAAGGTAATACATATATAGTCCTCAATGGATTCCTCCACCTAATGATTGGCTGAAATGAAATTAATGTCGGGATTCAAATGGAAATTTCTGTGGGGCCGAAGCCATGTTAATTTGGTATCCTCATGCTCCAAGTGCGCAACTGATGGAATTGTTGGCATGCTGAGATGGAATTAACTTGGCATTCCAGAGGGGCGCAAAACGAATGATCCTTGAAACTGACAGCTAGGTACTAGTTGAGATGGTGAGAAGTTCGACAAATGTTAGAGCCGATGTTATGCCTGTCCTTTCGGACATCAGGGAGCTAAGCATGAGTTTTACGAATTTTGGTATTTCCTTTTGTTCTTAGAAACTGTAATTTTGCTGCTCATACATGTGCCAAGCAGATTTCTTGCAACGTGAGACGGTGCACACGACTTTACAAGGTACCGCGAGTTTCTTTTTTGAAAGAAATTATGTTGCATGCTCCTACTTGACATTTAATGAAAGGAGTTTACTTTGTTAAAAAAAAGGGTTATCCTAATTAAATAAAGACTTTTTATCATTCTTAAGAGGCTGTGATAGTACCAAAAGTTTAAATGGTGGATCGATGTACCCTAAACCCCACTACTAGAAAAATGCACATCAGTGGCGGTTCATAACTGCTATCAGTGGCGGTTTTCGAACCGCCACTGATATAGTGCCACTGATAATCGAGATTATCAATGGCGGTTTTCGAACCGTCATTGATAATATTATCAGTTAGCGGTTCTAGCAAAAAACCGCTACAGATAATATTATCATTAGTGTTTTTCAGAGTTCTTATACGATCCAGTACTTTAGTGGTGGTATAGTACTTTAGTGGTGGTATGATCACATCTGACATATAATGCACCCCTCCTCCTCTTAACCCCATGAAGCATCCGAACACTGATTTTCAATTATTTCAAATTAGTAAACTATAGAGGTAATTAGCAAAATTTAAAACTTTCAAATTTATTTTCCATACTTTTGACTATTAATGATGCTCGTAATATATGTGCCATTACTATTAATGAAACTTGTAAAAATACCATAACTTTTGATTTGTACCTTCGATTTTGGTATTCTGTGCTTTCCGGAATCATCACACGATGAACTCTCCAATTATATTCTTTTGGACATTGATTCTAATTTCCAAATACAAAATCCAAGCAATTTTGTTAAAATAGCCATAACTTTTGACTCATAACTTCGATCGAGGCGTTCTTTGGCACGTTGGAGAGATAACGAAAAGTAGCACCCAAATTTTAGATAGTTGGATCCTGATGTTTTGTGCAAGTGCGGGCGCGGCGACGAAATTCCAAAAAAAGGTCATTTATGGCCTCAAAGCAGCCTCCGAAGTTTTGAATTGTTTCGGTCGTTCTTTTCAATTATTGCAAATGGAATATTAGTTCCAATTATTTCAACTGTAATATTATTTAATTTCAATTCTTTCAAATTAGAAGGCAGGAGAGGTAATTAGCAATATTTTAAAAAATTATTCTTTATTATTTGTGACGGTTTCAAATTAAAACCGCCATAGATAATATTATCAGCAGTGGTTTTAGCCAAAAACCACCACAGATACTTACATTATCAGTGAGGGTTTTTGGCTAAAACCGCCACAGATACTCACATTATCAGTGGCGGTTTTAGCCAAAACCACCACAAATATTCACATTATCAGTGGTGGTTTTTTGGCTAAAACCACCACAAATGTATTTGTATTTGTGGCGGTTCTAAAGAAAAACCGCCACTGATAATGTATTATTTGTGATGATTCCAAATAAAAACCGTCAAAAATAGTCTTCCCACTATTTAAGAAAAAACGTTATTCATAATGCTATTTGTGACGGTTCCAGGAGAATCGCCACAAATAGAGTGTCACCTATGTGTTATTTTGTAGTAGTGTTATATTCAATGTAAATTTTAATACTCGTAAGAAAAGACTCTCCGTTATTAAATAATAGGAAGACGGTCCACATGGTGCAATTTTCAAACATTACCTCCATAGTATATTACACTAAAGACACCTAAGCACAGTATCAATTATATATTGTTTGGTCCTATATGCATTATTGGTCCAGCTTCATTGGGGTCTATAAATACCAGGCAGATCAACTGCCCAGAGCCCACAGCACCCTGCCAATCGCTAACTCAAGCAATGGGTGGCCGGCCTTTTACCACTGCTCGCGTTCCTTCTGGTGAGTGCATCGATCGTATACATGTGTGTGTATAGTACGTAGTAGCTTCACTGTATGCCTCGGCACTAATTAACTCGTGTTTGTGCACCCCTAAGATTGTAGACGTTTACGGGTGTGTCACCTTGCGTGTGCACGTAATAGTGCTTTGTTCTAAGATAGAAGTATACGGGACAATTTGCACGGAGAGCTGATCTAGTCTTCATTTTTTTACATACCAAATACGAGTTGTTTTTTAAGAAAAAAATACGAGTTGTTTTAGCTTTGTGTCCAAGAGTGAAACAACCTTTTGGTTCCCTTCTATCACTATCAACATATTAGTCTTTTTCTCTTAAATAGATATGATAAATTCTCTGGTACATTCCCGATCATCATGCATATTTTGGTTGCAACACACTTAGCAATTGCATTTATTCAACAAAGGTATAACAGGAAGAACAGTTCATATATATCAATATGGCTAAATTAAACAACTTATATTTGCAATCGAAGAGAGTGTATATGCATAACGTTTGAACAGTGCATTGGCTTGTTTATGGTTATCGACGATCACTTAATTGGGTTTCTTCGTAAAGATTATCGGTCAATGGTTAATTTTGGAGACCGTAACAACTCAAACTGCGCCTAACATATTTGGATGTTTAGTCAGAGCAGTTCAACATAGAACAATGCAGAGCAATATATCCCGCTAGTTAAGACCAAAAGTTGTCATTTTGTCTCGAGTGTGTGCATGCATCGAACAGATATACGTATCTAATCTAATGATCAGCTAACCCCTCCATTGCAACTTATAATTAAGGTTAATTTATTTTAAGTATGCATAAGGATTAAGTAAATTAAAAAAAAAGAGAAGGTGAAGAGAAAATGATTGTGCCATCCTTATTTAAATATATTAGAGATAAGAGAGATAATAGTTTGTGTGGAAGAGTTACATATAAATGTAGTAGGAGAGACAAATGTGATGAACGGGGGCAACCAAGGAAAAAATAATGTAACTTCCAACAAGATTTAGCTAGATCAATCACGAGAATAAGAAAGTATCCTGCAAAAAAAGAACTTCATGTATAATAGGAGAAATAATTTATCCGCACCTCCAGGTAAAAGCATGCTCCTGTCACGTGTCGTTCGTCAGAGCGTATATTTTCGCCAACTCTGATTTCTACGGTGGTATATGGACGCAAATTCCCCCCAAAAATATAAATTTTTGTGAACAACAACTTTATCTTTTATCTTTAACTCTTTATCTTTGAATTTCTTTTTTCAATGGAATTTGTCTTTTCTTTTCCTCGTGCATAGACCAGAGCAGTAGTACCATTGTACTTGGTCAAACCAAATCCTGTTTTAAGGTATATACCAATCTATAACAATTAGAATGAAACACATACTTTTAAAAAATATATTTAAATTCAAAGATTTAAACAAATTTAGATCGAATACTTTGATGATTTATATATAAAATCAGCACATATCTACAATCAAACTATCTTAAAAAAAGGAAACACTAGTTTGAATTTCAATTCAAGCTTGTTTGAACTAATTAGCAAACAAGTTAAACTTAGCGTCCTTAAAAATTTAAAAATTTTCACATGCAATATATAGGAAAAATATTCGTTTTTTGGATCATTGTGCCCAAAATATGCGTATGTATATATATACACATGTATGTATATATACATACATACATATATCATACATAGAGTTCTCTATGTACTCCACTTTTAATATACTATTTAAATAATGTTGTTATACTGTATGAATTGATATCTCTCGGACGCTTACTAATTCTGCAAATTAAATGCAGGTGGTGTCGGCAGGAGGTGGTGCCGAAGCAAAGTCGGCGGGCGTTGCGGAGGCAAACTCGGAGACGGTGGCGGCGTACTGGCAGACAGCGCTTCCCAGCTCTCCCATTCCCCTCGGCGTGCTCGACCTCTTCACCCCTACCGGTTTCTCTCTCTCACACACACTACTTGTGTAGTGGGTTTAACCGTCCAAGTATAGCTAGGGACATATATATCACATATAAATAGCTGCTATTCGTGTGTGCATGTCTCTAAAAAACTGCTACTGGCTAGTGAAGAAAAATCAAGTATATAAAAATGCTACAAAAACAAAAAAAAAGTCACATATATTTGCATACTCGCACATAGGGGTGAAAACGGAACGGAAATTTTCCGACCGTTCCGAACGAAAACGGAAACGGAAGCTCATTTTCGGAAACGGAAACGGAATTTTTCGCACGGAAACGAAACGAATTTTTTTTCGAAACGGAAGCGGAAGAGCTAATTCGACGGAACGAAACGAACGGAAATTCGTGTAATTCAAACCGGAATTTCCGAATCCAGCCCAACCCATCTAGCGCCAAACTTGGAAACCCTAGCTGTGCGGTGCCTCCTCACTTCCTCAGTCCAAGGCATTTTCACGAGCGCCCGCCTCGCCTCCGCCTCCTGCGGCGGCGCCTCCACCGCAGTTCCCGCCTCTCGCATCGCGATCGGCTTCCCCCACAGCTCCGCCTCCGCCTCCCGGCGCCCATGACGCTTCGCCATCACATGCTTCCCCGCCATCGCTTCCGCCATCGCTTCTACGCCTTTACCCCATCCGACCTGCTTCTCACACCACCGCCTACGCGACCGCTTTCCCATCCCTGCGCGCGGCGACAGCGCAGCGCCGATCTGAACTTGCCGCCCCCTCGATCCTCCACCGGCTGCACCGGCTGCCCCCTCGATCCGAAGAAAGGTTCAGAGATTTGATATTTGATGCCTTTTTCGGTTTTTGAATATCCTCTCCCTTTGTTTGTCTTGTTCTTGCAGACCATAAACTGATGAATATGCTAATAAATGACCCCCTTAATACTGTCATTAGTACAAACTGATCCTCACATGATTACATCCAAAACTGATCAGAGATTCTGAGCAAAAACGTACAAACCTGAATTGAACAGTAAGCAAAATGCTGGTTAGGCTTATGGAGCACACTCCTATCACTTTTTAGACATGTTCTCCAACTTGAAAGAACAGCACATGTGTAAAAAAGATACACTTTGTTTACTACACAAAATTTATTAGTACAACTATTCCATATACTTAATATCCTTTTGTTTTTTCCTGATGTTGTGTTGTTCTTCATTTATGTGTTTTCTTAGTTGGATACCTGCTGGGGGTTGGGACAGAAGGGATTGCAACGCCTGTCTTCTGAAGCATTTCTAGGGTAACTAGTGCACCTTATCTGATTGATTATACCAAAACTGAATTGGATTTCTGAGCAAATCTAGCCATTGTTTGTCATTTGACATAGATGATCATTAGCTGATTAAAGCTTATAAAATTTGCTAGGGCATAGAGTTATCATGCCAATGCAAAATTCAAAACTCAAGTTTTACATGGTAGTAAAGAAAAAAGAGTTGCTGATATACTGTAGGTTTCAGATGTTGAAAACGTTAGCTAAATAGTATATTGTGCTAACATGAACTAGTTTTACTAAGCTGTTCGACTAAACTGCTAGTGAGTGCTTAATGCACTGGAGAACTTGATTGTCTTGTTCCCATAAGCATGTTTATATTTCTATATATATATGAGTTTGACAATGCTGAGTGATTATATATAATGTTTCTTTTGAGTATTTGACAACACTGATTGATCATATATAGCATTTCTTTTGAGTATGTGACAATATGGATCGACTCTATATAATGCTTCTGTGTTGTGCAAATTCATCGTTTACTTAAATACTGATATGTTTGTACAATAGTCAGGCATGTACCTCCCTCATGTAATTTATATTTTTCTGACTGAGCCACCTTTTTTTGTGCTAGTTCTGTTGTCAGTCTATAACTAGAAGATCTTTGGCAGTGCTATACATCTTTGGCAGCCATGGACAATGCTGCAAGTATGAGCAGCAGTGCAAGTGCAAGCGCGACATCCCCTGCTTTGCCTGTGAGTCAGTCACTTCTGTTGCTGGAGCCTCCCGCTGCTACTCCAAATCCAAATGTTGCAGCTGCTACTCCAAGTGCAAGTGTGGATTTAACTGATGAAACTGAGTGCAAGCCACCTCCTGGAAAGAAATCTAAGAAAACCACCTCTGATGTGTGGGTGCACTTCACCAAGTATGAGGTTAATTCGAAAGATGACAAGGGCAACAATGTTGTACAGCTATGGGCTAAGTGCAACAAGACCGGATGTTGCTACAAAGGTCGGTGTGAGAGCAGTAGAGGAACATCGGGTTTCAAAAGTCACTTGAAACACAAGCATTTTATCTTGACCGGGCAGCAAACAATCAACTTGAAGAAGAGTGAGGGCGACGAAACACAAGCATCTATTGAGACTTATAGGTATGATGAGGCGGTCAGTTTGAAGAAATTTTACCTCGCAATTATCATGCATGAATATCCCTTTAATATTGTTGAGCATGAGTACTTTGTAGACTTTATCAAGTGTTTGCGTCCTACTTTTCCAATTAAAAGTCGCATTACCGTGAGGAAAGATATATTGAATATGTTTGTGGAGGAAAAGAAAAAACTGTATGAGTACTTTAAAACACTTGAATGTCGCTTTAGTACAACCATGGATATGTGGACATCTAATCAAAACAAAGGCTACATGTGCATCACAAAGACATTGGATAGATGACAGTTGGTGTATGCAAAAAGGATTATCAAGTTCATGCATGTAGAAGGACATCATTCAGGAAAAAATTTGTGCTTAGCATTTTATGATAGTATAGTGGATTGGAATCTTGATAGGAGATTGCTTGCACTTACTTTGGACAATGCTTCAGCAAGTGATAAATGTGTTCAGGGGATAGTAAGTAAACTCAATAAGATATCTCCATTAATCTGCGATGGCATCTTTTTCCATGTGAGATGTTTAAATCATATATTGAACTTGGTTGCCCAAGATGGTTTAAAAACGATTGCACCTGCCATTGCAAATATTAGAAATACAGTTGCAATTGTGAAGAACTCTCCACTGCAATATGAAGAGTTTAAGAAATGTGCTTCAGAGTGTGACTTAGATGTGACAAATGGTCTCTCTTTGGATGTTCCTACAAGATGGAACTCCACATATCTTATGCTGAAGAGTGCAATTTACTATAAAGATGCTTTTGGTAGGCTTTTTCTTCGGAATTCAAGTAAATATAAGAAATGTGCTCCAACTTCCAGTAATTGGGCTATGGCAACATCGATATCTGCATGCTTGAAGCTTTTTTATGATGCTACTGAGCTGTTCTCTGGCACTAAATATCCAACTGCGAATCTATTTTTTAGAAAGTTTTGTCAAATTAAGATTGCAATTGCAGAATGGTGTTGCAGCTTTGACCCAGTAATTACAGCTATGGCACATTCGATGAGAATTAAATATGATAAGTATTGGGAAAAATCCAACATGGCACTTGCTGTAGCATGCTTCTTTGATCCTAGATACAAGAGAAATGTAGTGGAATATTATGCACCAAAGATTTACCCTGCCACTTCTATGCAAGAGATTGATAATTTTACTAAAGTTGTTTATGAGTTGTTCCAAGTTTATGTCTCTACTTCAAAGAAGATAGTCTGTAGTGCTACAAATGTGCACCAAGTGGGTTCTCAACTTGATATTGATGAGGATGATGATCTTGACAAGTTCTTGCATAGCATCAGTCAATCAGATCATGTTACAAAAAATGAGTTGGAAATATACTTGGAGCAACCTTTAGCATCTATAAAAGACAAGAATTTCGATGTCTTATCATGGTGGAAGGTTAAGCAAGTTGAGTTCCCTATTCTCTCCAAGCTTGCTCGTGATGTGCTATCTATTCAAGTATCGACGGTTGCTTCAGAATCCGCATTCAGTGCCGGTGGACGGGTTGTTGACCCATTTCGCAGCCGTCTAGATCCTGAGATTGTGCAAGCTTTAATTTGTATTAAAGATTGGACCGCAGCATCAAAAGGTAACATTTTAGTTTTACATCAATAGTTTGTTCATCATGTGAAAATATTTAAATCTAATCAGGTTTTACTAATCATTCAGGTGGTACCATTGCATCTATTATGACTGAGATGGATGTGGATATCCTTGAAAGACATTTTGCAAGCTCCATAGAAACGGTTTGCCTTTTCTTATCTAATTTTGAAACCATATTGTGCAAATCAAGTAAAATTTCAGTTTAGTGTGCTTCTATTTGTCTTCTCAAGAAGATTAATGTTGTTTCATGCTTGCCTTTGTAGTTGGATGAGCAAGAGGATGTCGATGGTGCTGATATGGAGGAAAACATGATGGACTGATATTGCGATAAATAGCTTAGAATATGATGGACTATGTGTTTGCTATTATGTTGTGATGTTGAACACTTGAACTATATCTGTTTGCTATTATGTTGTAATGGGAAACTATGTGCTTGCTATTAATTATGTTATGATGTGAAACTATATGTGTTTGTTATTATATTATGATGTGGAACTATTTATGTTTGTTATTATAGTATGATGTGTTCGTTGGTTTTGAGATAAACAATGTTCACATGTCTTTGTTCATACAATGCTCAATGTTGGCTAATGCTATTAAGATGTTCTGTGTAAGTGTAACTAAAATACCATTTAAAGTTGGTATGTTTAGAACTTTTGATAGATCATGTACCACGTCGTCTTTGTGGAATTTTCCGCTTTCGTTTTCGTATCCGATCCGTTCCGTTTCGCTTCCGTTTCCGTCACTACCCGTTTCCGTTTCCGGGGTTTCCGATTTCGTTACCGTTACCGGTATAAAATATGGAAACGGAAACGGAATAGCTATTTACCGACCGTTTCCGTACCGTTTTCACCCCTACTCGCACACACAGCCTCAACACATGGATCAGTGGGGAAGTTATATTGGAAGAACAATCTTGTTCCACATGCAAGGTCTTTTATTTATTTATTTATTTATTTATTTATGTTTTTTTACGTCAACGCTAACAAACTGAACATGCCAAAAACTATTTGAGAGAAAACGAAATTATATTAAATCAGGGCATCCGAATCGTCAGCAGCCCAATGCAAAACAAACCTCGGGAAGTTCTCCATACCAAATTTTTTTTGATATAGTAATTAAAGTCCAAAGTGCGTTGCCTCTAAGGGCACTCCCAATGGGCCATGTAAGCGGTGTCTATACTGTGCCATGTAAGCAAAAAGCTGAGTTGTACGTTCATTAAAAGAAGATAGAGAAAAAAGCGATGTCTCATGCAAGACATGGTTTTTTTGGTTCGACCAAGAAAATTAGACACTGAAAATATACCATTGGGACTGTTTGGTTTCTAGTGGTATGCAGGATCCTATAATATGCATAATAAATGATCTTGGATTGCTAAAATATACACACTATCTATTGGGAGTTTGCTATAGACATCACATAATAAATGATCTCTCTCTCTTCTAGACATTGCTATAGACATCATCCATTGGGAGTGCCCAAGGACCGAAACATTTTGAGTGATTCTCATCTGCCCCAGGAGCGGAAGCCCAGGGGCCTAGAAACAAGGTTGTGCATGAATCTGAATTGGATCGGATGTTCTTCGGTCAGATCGTGAATAGTAGAATCAATGTAGAATAATCTACAATCCTATCCGACTCTACCGAAAAAAAGTATTCGACACTCCTGCATTTGTAAAATTATACTATTAGTACTTTTGTTTGCAAAAATGTTGCGCACAGGAAATATGTTTTGTATTTAAGCAAATTATAATAGATATCAAGAGATAAAAAAGTAAAATTTTGCAAATAAAAGGCATATATAGGTTATTATTTATAATAAATCACCATAATCATGTAGGATCATACGAAAATTTTGATGAAGATCCTATCACTTTCTTGATAGAATTGTAATAACATTAAGATTCTCCGAAATCAAGACTCTACCTAGAATCGAATCGTTCTAGTCACAACCTGAATCATACGATCTTGTAACTAGAATAGAAATTTCTGAGAACTTTGCTCGGAAGAGCAGCCCAGTATATTCCCCATAGACAGACAGAACACGCATGGGCCAGCACTAGCAACAATGCACCATAACCCAACACTAGCACTTGCAACACGCATGGGCCACGAACCGCGCGCTGCCGTAGCCCCATATCGCCGCCGCCAACTCGCCTCGGCTCACTGACTACTTGCTGTCTCTTATAAAAAAAAAAAAATTATAGTCGTTTTTCAGTCTAAAAAATAAAAAATAGTTTAAAAAAAAGCTACAGCTCCTTCAAACAAACCTTTAATATATATGTGTTCCGTGCAAAAATATGTCCGTGTTTTTAAGACTGTAGAGCCTTTACAAAATTTCTAACATGCAGTGAGCACACTTAATTAGGTATGTGCACATACTTGTACCTAAAAATTAAAAGCCCTTAATTGACGGGTGCAGTGTAGCTGCAAATGGTAAAAGCATGCAACATGGCCGCCGGCCGACCATCGCATGAGTTCTTAGCATTTTTGTTTGGAGAATGTGGGCCCCACCCTGTATATTCGCAACCATGTAGTGCGTATACGTGGAGAGTAACAATTCAGTAAACTGCAGGTTTTATACGTAAGAGACATAATATTATATATGTACGTTCTCGAAATTAAAGGCAGATTTTTTTTGTTGGAAATGATTTAAGAGAATCTATAAGTCTTCTAATATGACGTCTTACGGTAGGACTGATCTTAAATCTTCAATATGGTGCTTTGCCCTTGCGCAAAAAAAAAAAGAAGTTTTGCGGACGCTACACCTAGGGGTGGAAAACGAGCCAATTTAACTTTTTTCTGAGCTTTCTTCGACATCAATTTATTCTTATTTATTATAGTCTCCTGTATTGTTTGAGACCCAACTTCGAACCGAGCCTAACGAGCCGAGCCGAAGTTGACCATTGTTCCAAATCAACTAATTTTTATTTTAAAAGAAAAATAAATGTAATCGGAACAATTTTGAAACGAGCCACCGAGCCAGCTCAACGAGCTTTTTTTCCAGCCCTAGCTACACCTCTCCTCTCGCTTGTTCTACTTCACTTCCAAAGGTTACCTACAGAGAAAAATAACATAAAAACATGCATTTTACTCTATGTTTATATATGCATCAAAGAATTAGGAAAATGTTAGAACCGTAAGGTTCACAACGTTTGAAAATACCATCAGGTGTGACAATGACAAGCCCAGATGTGAATCGAACATGGGCTGTTTGTCATGCTTCAATAATTTGTGACTTTTTGCTGTGTCACCAGTTGTCCAATAAAATAACATCAAATCCCCTCCGTAATTTACATCCTACAATGATTTGAAGTAACAAGATGCAAAATGTCAACACAAAATTATGGCTTATATAACATAAGATGCCTCGCAAAAAAAAAACATATGTTACTTCCACCGTTTAATAACATAAGATGCCTCGCAAAAAAAAACACACACACAAACAACACAAGGTGCATTTGCATTGCATTTTGTTTCAAATGTAAAGTCCCTACGAGAATAACCATGGGTACGAGCATTCATTCCATATACTGAATGAAAACCCCGTATGTTGCTGCGAGATGTATTCAAGCTAAACGACCAACGTCGGTAGTTGTTTCTCTGGACAAGCAAATTTCTGCGTCATGTTTCTCTCCATCTAGCAGCAAGGTGCGTTGTATCAAATATTGTATAAAATGTCTTACCAAAATTTTTCGTCTGTCCAGATGTAAAAAATGAAAGTATCTACAAATCTGCCGCGGACAACCCACATATTAGTGGACCACGAAAGCTTGGAAAGCATTCCCCTTCAGAGAGAAAAACAAAGAACAAGCCGGAAGTTGAGTTTATAAAGCTCCCGTACAACTATGGCCCGATTGGTGAGGTGGCGACCAAAAGATCTCGAAGTTCCCGTACAACTACGGTCCGGTTGGTGAGGCAGGAGATCAAAAGATCCCGAAGTTCCCGTACAACTATGCGCCGGTTGGTGATGCTGGTGGCCAAAAGATCCTGAAGTTCCCCTACAACTACGGCCTGGTTGGTGAGGGAGGCGACCAAAAGATCACGAAGTTCCCGTACAACTACAGCCTGGTTGGTGAGGCAGGAGATCAAAAGATCCCGAAATTCCCGTACAACTATGCGCCGGTTGGTGATGCTGGTGGCCAAAAGATCCTGAAGTTCCCCTACAACTACGGCCCGGTTGGTGAGGGAGGTGACCAAAAGATCCCGAAGTTCCCATACAACTACGGCCGGTTGGTGAGGGAGGCGACCAAAAGATCACGAAGTTCCCGTACAACTACGGCCCGGTTGGTGAGGCAGAAGATCAAAAATTCGGTTCCCGTGACAACTATCGTTGGTTGGTGATCTGGTGGCCAAAGATCCTCAAGTTCCCCTACAACTACGGCCCGATTGGTGAGGGAGGTGACCAAAAGATCCCGAAGTTCCCATACAACTACGGCGCGGTTGGTGAGGGAGGCGACCAAAAGATCACGAAGTTCCCGTACAACTACGGCCCGGTTGGTGAGGCAGGAGATCAAAAGATCCCGAAGTTCCCGTACAACTATGCGCCAGTTGGTGATGCTGATGGCCAAAAGATCCTGAAGTTCCCCTACAACTATGGCCCGGTTGGTGAGGAAGGTGACCAAAAGATCCCGAAGTTCCCGTACAACTACAGCCCGGTTGGTGAGGGAGGTGACCAAAGATCCCAAAGTTCCAGACAACTACGGGCGGTTAGTGAGGCAGGTGACCAAAAGTCCCTGAAGTTCCCATACAACTATGGCTCTGTTGGTGAGGCAGGTGACCAAAAGACTCCGAAGTTCCCATACAACTATACGACAATTGGTGACCTGAAGTTTCCATACAACTATGGCCCGGTTGGTGAGGCAGGTCACCAAAAGACTCCAAAGTCCCCGTACAACTACGGCTTAGTTGGTGAGGCAGGTGAGCAAAAGATCCTGAAGTTCCCGTATCACTACGGCCTAGTTGGTGAGGCAAGTGACTAAAAGATCCCGAAGTTCCCGTACAGCTACAACCTGCGGACAAATTTTGGTAAGCCTCTCGTTAATCATGTTCTTGTTGTACTACGGTCCTTTCATCTAGGTTCTTATCCGCATGTAATTAATATAAGTTGATAAATGCAATTTATGAGCTACGCATAGGCTGTAGGCCCCAAGCGTCATTAAAGAAATTGCATTTGTTAATTCTATCTAGTCTAGAATTAAAATATCTTGTACTATTGTAATGTCTCTTCTACTTCATTATATGTTGATTATAAGGCTGCGTATTTCATGTTTCGGTTATGTCAATCATGTGTCTCAAAAAACGTATACTGATGACGCTACTTAAATATCATTTGAACAGTCAAAGTTTGGTGACTTTGTCCGTAGTCGTTTACTCGTTTATTATGATATATGCATGGACACCTCAATTTTATAAGGAGTGCTGCACATACCGATGTACATAGATAATGAGTACTAATTATCACAAACTGCAGTAATTCCAACCCACAAGTTCGATTGTGAACAATATTGTGAGTTAACTTGAAACTGTATCTTGCTCATTTAGGAGAGAGGCATGCTCATGTTCACGGCAATGGCCATGGCCATGGTAATGACGACGCGGCGGACATCTTCTTCTCGGAGGACATCCTGACACAAGGTTCCTTGGTCACTCCCCACATCCAGCCGACCACCTCACGTCCAGTGCTCCTACACCGCGACGTCGCAGATTCCATCCCATTCTCCACAAAGAGCTTCAACGATGTCGTCGCGATGTTCGCGCCAGCGTCCCTCGCCATGGCGAACGACATGCGGTTGACGTTGGACGTGTGCGAGCACCCACGGCCAATCGAGGGCGAGAAGATCACATGCGCCACGTCCCTCGAGTCACTGGCCGAGTTCCCCGTGTCGGAGCTTGGGACCCGGGACGTCCGTGCCTTCTCCTCCGACGTGCCCAGGGAGGGCACGGCGTCGCGAAGGTACAACATCACGGCGCTGCGGGTGTTGACCGACTCGTCGACGAAGATCGCGACGTGCCACGACATGGCATACCCTTACGCGGTGTTCTACTGCCACACGGTCCACGCGGATGGCCCCACGAGGACGTACATGGTGACCCTGCAGGCAAGCGAGGACGGCGTGCCGGCGCCGACGATGGAGGCGCTGGCCGTGTGCCACCTCAACACGTCCAAGTGGGACCCCAGCCACCCGTTCTTCATGAAGCGCCATGTCAAGCCTGGGGACACGACGGTGTGCCACTTCCTGACCAGGGGCAGCTTCCTCTGGGCGCCTACCGCCGACACCAGCGGCGGTGCCGAACAGGTCGCAGCCCAGTAGAAGGAATAACACAGGCGGTGCATCCGCTTGCATGCGCAGTGGCCAGCGAAACCTTTTTTGTTTTATGTATTGCCATCTAAATAGAATAAAATGCTGCACGCCTCTGTACACTATGGGTGTGTTTGGTTGCCTGCATGTCCTTAGCCTGGTTCGTACGAGACATGCGGGATGGTGGGAGGCAGGATGAGTAGATGCAAGAAAGTTTGTTTGGTTGCCTGCATATGTTGATTCAGGGGAAATTTAACTATTTGCCATCGTTACGAGTGGCCACTCTTCAAACGCCCCTTTTAGAATGTCCATTACACATTTGCCATCGGATTTTGAAAGATGCTACATTTTTGCCACTTTGGCCGACGTGGCATGCCACGCCCCCTCGCCACCGTGGATGCTGCGAGGAAAAGAGGAGGAAAAGACCGTGCTGCCCCCTTCGTGTCGCTGATGTCGTCCCTGGCCATGCTCTGGGCGCTGCGGTACAAGGCGGACACGGAGGCAATGAAACGGGAGAGTACTTTTGCTCTCTGGTACAATCAAACACAAACAGAAGCCAACGCATCAAATCCTTCCCTTATTACAAGCTAAACCAGCATCAAAATTCGCATAACAAATAGTTCTGCTCGAACGAACAAACAACGCGTTTTATCCAGCAAGAACAAAGCCAAAGAAGGCCATGCGATTCCTCCTCTCCTCTCCGGTTAATTATCGCGAGCAAGAACCTCGTGAGCACGAGGACGCCGCAGCGGCGCTGAAGAGTGTGAAGACGGCGAGGTCCTCGGCCGCCACCGCCGCAGGCCTCTCGCCGCCCTTGGCCTCTACGCTGAGGCTCTTGGCCCGTCGCGGCAGCGTCCACCTCCTTGAGCTGATCGAACTCGAGTCCCTTGCGCTTGAGCTCGGCGACGACTTGCCGAAAGCATCATCTGCGTCCTCCGCCTCCGTGCCAAGAACCGCTCCATGACGGCCTCCGTGTCCGCCTTGTACCGCAGCGCCCAGAGCATGGCCAGGGACGACATCAGCGACACGAAGGGGGCAGCACGGTCTTTTCCTCCCCTTTTCCTCGCAGCATCCACGGTGGCGAGGGGACGTGGCATGCCACGTCGGCCAAAGTGGCAAAAATGTAGCATCTTTCAAAATACGGTGGCAAATATGTAATGGACATTCTAAAAGGGGCGTTTGAAGAGTGGCCACTCGTAACGATAGCAAATAGTTAAATTTCCCGTTGATTCAGGCTGAGCTGAGAAGTTGTTTGGTTGGATACATGAGGGGGCGGATGGGATGACCAGATGCAAGAGAAGTTGTTTGGTTGGTTGCATCTAACTGAGGTTGGAGGATGGATGGAATATTCATGCTTTTTATCGCTTTAAGGTCCTGACTACAGAACATGAAGATCAAGCTATTGTTCTGGACTCCAAGCAGGCTCAACTGAAGTATTTTCACGTCACAAATGAGGCACTTGCTACAAGTTTTCAAAGTACAGACCAAGTCTTAGCACGAACTCAAGATGCAAATAAAACATCTCCTTAAAAACAAGCCCTAATCGATACCAACAACCATTAAACAAAGCCTAAGTAGAACAGATTAAGAAAGCACCCATCCTCATCGCCTGATTGTAAAGACTTGGGACGAGCCTCACACAACAGCACATCAGCATAACATGTTGTTCAGGAAATCTGAAGACCTCCTAGGCTCCTACAGAGTACAAACCACATTTAGGAACAACTGCCTACATTAATCTGAGACAAACATAGTAACTTCTACTCATATAGCAGAGTGCAAGAGGGTAGCATACAAGCTATACATGAATAGCATATCCAAAAATGCACGACACTCCAACCCATGAACCCAGTCAATATCCAACAGCAATCAACCAAGACGACATCAAGAATACTCAACCACCAAGAATCAGGGCAGCCAAAAGAAGCCAAACTCTTTATGTCATGAACATTCTTATCCAAGGCAGATTATCATAGAAATTGTAAAAATTCTTTATCAGATTGTGAACAATCTCTCCCAGATACATTCCAGAAATCATCTTAACAACATTGCCGCCCTACTAGCATCTTGGTGAACGCTGTGCTTATTTAATTAGTGGCGATGTTGGTTGAATTTTCGTCACTCACTATATTTGGAAACAACCGACCGCTGTTGTGCCTGAAGTGATGCATAGGTTGGAACTAAAACTGGCCAATATTGTTGCTGGATCTCCAGGACTTCTAAAATAGTCTGCTTGCCCTCCTTTGATGGTGCAGCTGCAATTGTATCATAAAAGGTCTAGCTTCTACAAGTGAGGAAGCCCAAACAATACATAATTTTCCTATATAATGTGAAAATAAAAGGTTAGCCTAAGTTCTAAACAGGAGAAAGTCCTCTACATGAGTCTGAAGTCTTAACACGCATTTCCATAGTAAGGAGGTAGAAATATATCCCAGAATCATCACAGTTGTCTAAAATAATGCATTCACAGAAGGGGAAACTAACAGTTACATTTTAGAATTGAGCATCTAAAATTAGGGGAAATCTTACATCACAACAACCCAAAGGATCACTCACCCCTTGCTGCATCAAACCCTGCAGATATAATGGTGATGTCTGGCGGGACTCGAGCGCGTCTGCATCCGACGGGCCATCCCACGATGCATCGGACGGGCCTGGATGCGAGAGAAGCCGGAATCCTCTGTTTTTTCGGTCCAGAACGCCCGATGCAGCGTTGCACCCACTGGGCCAAAAATCTCAAATGAACAGAAACCAAACAGTAGCATCTCTCATTTATATTGCACCCACTCATGCCATACAAGGCACATGCAGTGAACCAAACATGCCCTATGCGTATGTGAGATGTACTGCCAGTTGGTGACTTGGTGTGTAAGTTGTATCATGCGTACAAGTGCCTTTTCCATATGTATGTGCTAGTTGTGTTCACACAGATATCGCAGATACTCCATTGGACCACAAATAGTTATTGTTTTGAACATTGATATGTTATTCAAAACATAATTTTGACCACTAATTTATATTATAATATATCTATAAAACCTAATAAAATTATAATATTATGAAAGTACTTTTCAAGACAAATATGTCCATATAATTTTTATAATCCAATTTAAATATTTAAAAAGATATTACCAATCAAAGTTCTCAAAGTTTGACTACATTAATATTTAAAATGACAACTATTTGTAACCGGATAAAGTATATTCTTGGATTGATTTGAACCATTTTCTATGGGGCTTTCCATTCATGAAACTCCCGGTTTGAAAGTTTCCATTGAAGAAACTTTTAATTAGAAAAATTTTGATTCAAAAACTCGCAAAAAATGTTAAAAAAACTTCTCATTCAAAAACTTGGGGGGCAATTTGAAAAAAAAACTTTTTTGAGTTTAAGGGGAAGGGAATAGGAGAGGAAAAAGTGGGATAAAGGGGATGCCAACTTGTAGTGTCTACAACTTATCATTTCATCAAGAATTATCATACTTAGGAAGATATTTGACTAAACAATATTAATTTGTCCTTGTAATATTTGTTCTATAGTCAAGTATGTGCAGCAAAAATAGATTATTTGTCTCAACAACTATTTGCGATCAAATGGAGTATATTGTTGGATTAATTTGAACCAATTTCTCAAGGGGCTTCTAATTTGCAATTGCCCAATAGAAAGAAACTTGCGAACCACCCCCAGCACCCAATTGAGCAACACACGTCTTCTCCATAGTGCCCCTTCCCTTTCCCACAATGTAGTATGCATGATGCAAGCGACAAGCACCTGTTTGATTTATAGTCACAATTTGCCATACTTTAGCACACATCAAGTTAAGTAAGTTTGACTGAGTTAGACGCCTATTTAGTTTATAGCCACACCGTAAGGTTCTTTTTTGCCATCCAGGTTCCACTTATCATTGACTTAAAAAAGTGTGGTGAAATTTATTTTACTAGCCAAAGTGTGGTTTCAATTTTGATGACGTAAGACAAGTTTGGCCAAAAAAGAAGAAAAACATACATGCCCACAATCTTCCCTTTCCCTTTTTTAGACTCTATGTGGGAAGGGGGATTTTGGGGGTAAAATTGGGTGGGAGTCTAATGGCACCTTTTAAACTCTGTTGAAGAGCTTTCAACTAACAACAATAGTGCTAACTTTCATTCAAACATGAGCTAAAAAAGTCTATAAACCTGAAGCACTAACTTTTGTTTTAAACTAGTCTGTGAAAAAAAGAGATCAATTAACTTGATATTGTATTCACAAAACCGTCTTAGAGCTGAAATTTGTAACCCCAGTGGTTTCGAAAACCATGAAAAACCACTCGAAAATTGTGAAAAATTGAATAGTATGGAAATTAAAACCATTTTGAAATCTAATCAAACTGGTGAGCAAAAACCGTGAAAAACCAAAACCATTTGGAAAAATAGGGGAAAATGTAAAAAATTGGAAAAAATTGCAAAAGGTGTTGTAAAATTTGTAAAAAAACCATTGAAGGCCAAAAAAGGAAAAATATAACAAATCTACTAAAAAAGTACGTAAAACACGAAAACAATTCCAATATGATTTCTCCTAAATATGAAAAATTTTGACATGACCTTTACTATATTTTAGACAATTGGAAGTTATAAACTATTTCTAGCTTGACATGAACACTATGCTTGTTGCTGTGTTTCCTTTTATGTTCCCTAATTGGAGGTATCTTCGACTGAAAATCTTCAATACCAGATGAACATTTTAGCTCCAATTGAAGCTCACACAGAATAGTCGCCATTTGGCAAGGTCCTTGTCCATCTGTGGTTAAATAGCATAGCTGCATAAGATATCTTGCAAATAGAGCTAAAAATACTATTACAACTATATGCTTTTGATGCACCTTCTTTATTAGTGCCCAACAGTTCAACTAAACTCAGCTAAAAACTGTGCTTGTTTTTAAACTCTCACGATGTAGTTTTCATTTATCGAAGTGATGTTCCAACATGGCAAATATGTATCATGATTTGGGAAGCAAACATGAAGCTAAGCTAGTCTGTATCAACCGGTGAAGCACAGTCCAAATTACTTAACGTTAATACAGTTCACATATCAACACCATTTACATTTCAATACCTTACAGAAATTGCTTGCATAAATAATTTATAAGAAATTACTTGTCTCAAATTGCATGTTATATAACAAAATAAGTACAGAATATAACTAGTGGTACAGAGTACAACTTCTATATTAAAGTTTTGGTAGTTTATGCATGCATACAACGAGAAGAAAGCTTTTTAATATTTGATAACATTAACGTATTAAAATGTACCATAGCAGGATAATTTCTATGTATACAAATATCGCTACTGGAATAAATAGTGCCATTTTCGGATGTCGTCCATTGCTACTAAATATACTTCAATAAATATTGCTGCTAAATATAATTGAACACATATTGGTAATAAATATACTTCAAACAAATATTGCTACTATACATAATTCAACAAATACTGCTACTTGACATAATTGAACAAATATTGCTACTTGACATACTTCAACAAATATGGTTACTTGATATACTTGAACAAATATTGCTACTAAATATAATTGAACAAATATTGTTTCTAAAATATGTTTAAGTAAATATTGCTACTTAACATACTTGAATAAATATTGTTACTAAATAGTTGAACAAATATTATTACTACAATATGTTGAAGTAAATATTGCTACCTAACATACTTGAACAAATATTGCTATTAAAAATACTTCTATTTTCTTTTTTGATTTTTCTAATTTTTACATTTTGAATGACTCAAAAACGTCTCCAAACTTCGTTTTTTCAAAAAATATTCACACCAAAGGTCATAAAACAATTAATACTAATTTTAGAGAATTTTTGGATAAATTTTTCTAAATTTTTAAATTTTTTAAATTTAAATTTGAACTTGAGTGGCTTATGGAGCTGTTTTATATCTCGTACTGGAGCGTACGTCGACCAGCTGCAGTTTTCTTAACCTACAGTCGAACCCATGTATCATTCGAGCTGGGATCAAAGCAAATGCTAGCTTTCCGTGCTCTGTTGGTTAATACTATTTCTTGTGGGTTAACACTGCACATGATTTTTTGTAATGAAGACAAGACTCAAATGCGAATTGAATCAATCTCAAATGCGAATTGCATCAATCTGATAGCATATTTTTCGCCTGTGCAGAAAACATTAGCGAGATACCCCAAAAACTTCGTCATATGGCTCCAATGTTCTATTTAAGAAAATAAAAAGAATTTGTGATAAACTGAAAAAAAGAGAACAAAAGTACTTAGTGTTATCATATAAGGAAACCTAAACCAAATATAGTTAGAACTCTATCCCTTTATGGTGTGGTCGAATCCGAACTTTCTCCTCACGCCGCTATATATATGGGTGCCCCCTCATTGTAATTGCAACAATAAAGAGAGATTTTCACCCTATATTCTGTGTGTTTTCGATTCTTGATTCGCGTGTTTGTGCATGCGTACTGTTGATTCGAGTAGACCACAACGACGTTTTATAACACGTTATCAGCACGAGTCTCTACCTCAAAAAGGAGGATCATCGACGACAACGAACGACTACTATCGGCGATTGATCGCCTGATCCAATCTGCAATCAGCTCGCTATCACGCCGACATCTACTCGGATTGCCGAAAAGTCCTACGCGATAGTCTACAGAATTTCCCCTGCAGGGCAAATCAAGGTAACAGATTGGCAAGATCGATTGAATCGCAATCTGAGAGCACAATGCTGTTACTGTTCATCTCCTAATCATACACCGAAAATAGTTTTATGCGTTTGGTCCATTGTATTGCTCGGAGACATAATCAGATGCATTCATCGTGGTTACTGTTCACCCATAAAAAAAACGCATGGTGCTCCGCCTCCTGGCCGTCGGCCCCCTTGTGGCAGCAGCCTCCACCGGCGTCAAGCCTCTCGGCGGCAGCATCGCCGCGTCGGCCCCGCAGACCACCGCCGACCCTCCAATCGGCCTCGTTGGCCGCTCCGTGCCGTGGCCCTGTCGACCACCGGCCTCCGCGCAGCCACCGGCATGTCTCAAGCCACATACCTACCGGTACTTTGCGATCTGCGCACCTGTAGAGCACGGCCGGCCGTCCCCTTCCTGCAGCCAGCAGCCGCACCGACCTCCGTGCCCAATGCGAGCTGCAACGGCGCAGCGCATCGGTTCCTCGCCCGAAGCGAGTTCGCGCCCTTGCGCGTTGCCAGATCCGCTCCCACCGGAAGCCGAGGCGAACTCGCGCTGGCCCCTCGCCCGAAGTGAGCCTCACCGCCTCGGCTGCGAATCCTGCGCTCGATGCGCAAAGATCGACGCCAACTCCTCGGCCCCGCGCCCGAAGCGCGAGCGGCGGCAGTGCGCTCCTTGGCCCTCGGGCCCGATGCGTAAGTTGCGGTGGCACGCCTCTCGGCTACTGTGCCCTCGGCCGTGCCGCCCTTGGCAGTGTCGCCCGTCGCGCTGCACCGCCGGATGTGCTCTTGCCCGAAGCTGCACTAGCCGCCAGCCGTCACCCGCCGCTCCACGAGCCGTCACCCGCAGGCTGCGCGCTGCTTCTGCTCAGCTCCGCCGCCAAAATCCCGCGCCATCTCGCGTGTGCTCAGTGGCAGCGGCGGCGGAATCGAGCAGGCGCTAGGGTTTTTCTTCGTGCATGCTGCCGTGCCACTCGTGTGCTGCCAAGCCATCCGTGGGCTGCCGCCACTCATGGGCCTCCGGGCCGTTTTTCAGTCGTGCGGTTCGGCTGTTAAGGCCAAACGTGATTAGTGCGTGGGCTTCCGAAAAAAAATTAGTACGTGGTTAGTGTTAAGGCCAAACGTGATTAGTACGTGGTTCCAGCAATTAGTTTTTCTAGGTTTGTGGGCTTACGAAATTTTTTTTGGAAAATTTTGATTTATCCCACATTGAATGTTTCATGATTTGGGTTTATTTTCTAGCTTTATGCCATATTTATATGCGCTGACATTTATCTTTCTGTTATTTAAGTAATTTCAAAAATTGCTTAGTAATTAACAGAAAATGCTAGAAAATTATGAAAATAATCAAGCTATCAAATCGGTTGTGAGCTTATGGGCATAAGTGGTTGGGTCTTTGATTTTTGTTTTGAAGGAACGGATACATGACAATTGGTGTCTAAGGAAAACACACATGAGGCTAGGTTTCTTAATTGGCGCCCGAAATCGGGAAGTGCTCCCTCCCTCATGTGAGCCCTCTGGGCGGGTTGACCTAGCCAAAAGTTATGGGGTTGTTTGGTTGGCCGCATCTAAAGAGAATTGCATCTACAGATACAAAAGACACTTGTTTGGTTGGCTGCACGAGGGGTGGAGCATGTCCCCCGAGATGCAATTACATGAGTTGAGCCAGGCTGTGGGGAAACGTAGATTTTGGTCGTTTCCTGTGGGCCTGGCTGGTGGGATGCAAGTTGGGGTGCATGCAAGGTATGGAGAGGAACATAAACAGTCAACCAAACATTCTCCCCATTTTTCTCACAGCCTGGCTCAACTCATGCACTCAACCAAACACCATCTCTGTGCATCTACGCAACCTGGCTCTCACAAGCCTGGCTGACTCGTACGAGCCAGGCTGAGATGAGAAGGCAACCAAACAGCCCTATGTTGACGGAGGCATTCATTACATGATTTCATACCAAACCAATAAGTGCCACATAAGATGTAATTAGCATCATGTAAGGATTATTTCACGTTGAAATTTATCCATCTGTTAATTAGTAATTCTGGAAATTGCTTAATAATTAATAGAGAAAAAAATGCTAGGAAAATCCTGAAAAATCTGTGATAATTATCTACTGCATAGATATAGACCAAACTTTACTGATTCAATGATAAGCACACAAAACAATATTTTACCTGAAGTAAAATCTTGTTTGTTTGCATATAGGATATATCTGACATCGCAAAGAAAAATTTCTTTGAGCTTGCCTTGAATGGCAAAGAACTACTTGGACAATGGATGCCAAGATTAACTTGATGTACCGATCTCTTAGAGCCACAATTTCCCGACAAGTCGGTGCTCCCCGCTCTCCCGAGGCACCATCTCCATACGGACTCGAAGACCTAATATCCCATGGAGGAGGAGGATTTCAGTTAGGGATGAGCTAAAAGTATTCCTAAGAATAAAGAAAGGTCCTAGGAGGACGATATAAATGATTTATATGGAGACATGGAGTAGTCTCGCTTTTTCCTTTGGAGTCGATGTCGGATTATCCTTTAGAGTCTCCCTAAGAGCCTCATTTATCGCTTTTGTCTTTGTGTTCTGAATGAACAATGGTCTACGCTCCCATTGAGCGATTATCATCAAATTTAATAAAGTTTGATTTTCCGGGATATTAATTTTAATTGTGCTATGTTGTTCTATATTCTACAATTTGTTCTGATGCAACAATTGTTTGATTGATAAATCATATTTCTAATATAGAACAAAGTATAATCCGATAACGGAGGAGAAAATCATCTAGAAGACATGCTTATGCCACACTAAGTGAATTGGAATTATTATGACTATCGTTAGAAGCGATACTCTCATAGTTGGCACTAGAAGAATGCCATATTATACCTTGAGTACAGTCATATTTTTTTTAAGTTTTAAAAAATATTGGTCTGAATTGTTTCCTTACGGAGACAAAGAATGAGAATGGTACAGAATACCTACTCATGATTAAGTTTAATGGTATAATTAACGTGTGGTTAAAAGGATTCATTCTTTCTCCTTCGGGTTATATTATGCATATATAAAACCTGAAGTTTGTGTTGCGATAAAAACCCAGGAATATTAAGATCTAGCTGATCAACTGGGTTATCTTGAGTTGAATATTATGAGAAGTATAATAAATAATTCTGCTGGCCATAATATAAAAACTACAGCCTTTCCTAAACCTGAAGCTTTTTGTGCCCTGCATATGCTAAAGGAAAGCTGATAGTTCGTCCCTCTCATCTTAAAATTAGAGAAGAATCACTGAATTTCTTGGAGAGAATTCAAGGTGATATCTGTGGACCTATTTAGCCCCTGTCGGGCCCATTCAGATACTTCATGGTGCTAATAGATACTTCTACTAGATGGTCCCACGTATGTCTCTTATCTACTAGGAACCATGCCTTTGCTAAATTAATCGCCCAAATCATTAGATTAAGAGCGTCTTTTCCAGAAGAAAGGATTAAGTCCATTCGAATGGACAATGTCAAGAAGTTTACCTCGAACATTCAATGATTATTGTATGGCTCTAGGCATTAATGTAGAGCATTCTCAGACCTCATGTCCACACCCAAAATGGCCTTGCAGAGTCATTAATTAAGAAAGTAAAGCTTATTGCTTGGCCGCTTTTGCGAGAATAATTGGCTTCCCACCAGTTGTTGGGGCCACGCATCTCAGATATCTTGCGGTAATAATTCAACTTCAGACCAACCGCATATTACGAAATTTCCCGCAGAGATAGTGCATGGAAAAGAATTAAGTATTTCCCATCTGCGAAAATCTTGTCAGGTTTGTATACATGCCAATCTCTCCACCACAACAGATAACCAAAGGACCTCACCAAAGAGCTTGAGGATCCATGTAGGTTATGAATCTTCGTCATGTATTAAAATACCTAGAGCCTATGACAGAGGATCTCAGATATGGCTCGACGCCGATTATACTAAGGACATTTTTCAAAGATAGGGGAGATAAGTACCACATTTCAATGCCCATCCTTAGACCCACGCACTAAAGAAGCTGAACTTGAAGTTCAGAGGATAATAAGGTTGTGTTTGTTTAGGCCGGCATCGGAGGAGAAGTCTTTGAGCCGAAGAAATTATTTGACTCTTTGGAGTTGGATGAGGATGGCAATTTTTCGTAAATAATAGTTAAATTGTAAGGGTACCAAGGAAGTGGGATTTTGAAGCTCCAAAATTTCAAGAAGCATCGTTTTCCTTGCTTCTCTTGCGTAGTGCAAATTGGGTTGGAGCTTCTTCTCTCCGTCTAGCTGGAAAAATACTGTTTGTTTTGGCTTATGGCTTATAGAGGTCTAGAAGCTAAATAAGCCAAAACTCAAGCCTAAACAAACATACCCTAAGTCTGCAATAAATAAGCTAATAAACTGCAAATACTTTCACTGGTCATAAGGGAGTGAAAGATCTCATATACCTGAAGTATATGCACCTGAAAGAGTAGAGATACCCTAGAAGGATATTGAAACTACTCTTGACCCTCGTGATAAGAAGAGGGGGAGGCCTCCGGGTGCACGGGACTCAATTCCGCGGAGACGTCTGCAGAAGTAGAGAACCGAATAAATGAGAATACTACCTATGACAGTAGAAGAAGCTCAACCTGATGTTGAGAAAATCCCTAAAGTGAGCCATCCCGGAGATGGTAACATCCCTGAAGTGATCCATCCTGAAGATGATAACCCAGTGTATATTTGTGCGCACAATTCCACGCTGAGAAGTCGGAACACCCAGACTCTGTCGTTGTGGGAAATCACGAGGAGCTGGAAGAAATAGATATATCCCCAAAGTGATGCAGGAGAAATAAATAAAAAAAGGCTACAATTGTCGACACATATTTGCCTCTAAAATTGCTTAAAACTGGATCCAGATCCAAAGTCCATGGCAGAGTGCCAGAAGCGCTCAGATAGGGTCAAACGAAGGAAGCAATTGAGGCAGCGCTCGCTTAATAAGAGGAAAATTTCTGGTCCTATTGACTGAATATTTCCTAAAGTGATTCCCTGCAGGATCAAATGGGTTTTTCATCCAGAAGAGAAATGAAAATACCCTGGTGATGAGATATAAAAAGCGAGGCTTGTAGCACAAGGGTTCACGCAGAGACCCGACATCGATTTCGATGAAACATATTCTCCTATGATGAGTGGAATAACGTTCCGATACTTAATATAAATGGCAGCTAGCTTAAATTTAAAAATGCAGTTGATGGATGTGGTGACCGCATATTTATATGGGTCATTGGATTCGGACGGTTATATGAAAGTCCCTGAAGGAGTAAAAGTCCCGGATCCTAATAATCGCAACATGTATAGCGTCAAACTGCAGAGATCGCTATACGGATTAAAACAGTCGGGAAGAATGTGGTATAACCGGCTTAGTGAGTTCCTCCTGAAGAAAGGATACTCCAATAATGATGATTGTCCCTATGTGTTCATAAAGAAATCTCAGAATGGATTCTGTATCATCTCAGTGTATGTTGATGATCTGAATATCATCGGAACCACAGAGGAGATAAAGGAAGCAAGTGCTTACCTCATGACGGAGTTTGAGATGAAAGATTTGGGTAAAACCAAATTTTGCTTAGGCTTGCAGCTAGAGCATCTCCCAGAAGGAGTTCTTGTTCACCAGTCGTCCTATACCCGGAAGGTATTAAAAAGGTTTAATATGGATAAATCACATCCCTTGAAAACCCCTATAGTCGTAAGATTCCTTGAAGTGGATAAAGATCCATTTAGACCGAGGATGGAAAATGAGGAAGTCTTAGGACCTGAAGTTCCATATTTAAGTGCTATTGGAGCACTCATATACCTTGTGAATCGCACAAGGCACGATGTTGCATTCGCAGTGAATTTGCTAGCAAGACATAGTTCACTCAACCGTAAGACATTGGGCTGGTGTAAAGACTATACTCAGATATCTCCAAGGTACTCAAGATCTTAGGTCATTTTTCCGGAAGAATCAAGACTTGACCATGGTGGGATATACTGACATCGGCTATCCGTCGATCCCTACATGCCAAATCTCGATGGTTTTGTGTTTCTCTCATGGTGGTACAATTTGTTTCCTAGCGGTCTTGTAAGCAGACGCGGTAGCAACTTCTACCAACCACTCGAGATTATAGCCCTATATGAAACCTCACGTGAATGTGTTTGGCTGCGACATGTGGTTATTCATATCCAGAAGTCATGTGGCCTTAACACCGTCGATACCCCCACAATTATCTATGAAGATAATTCTGCTTGTGTTGTACAAATGCAATTGGGTTATGTAAAAAGCAATATCACGAAGCATATTGCTCCTAAATTATTCTATCCTCATGAACTCCAGAAGAGCAATGAGATAAAAATCTTACAAACTAAGTCATGTGAAAATCTCACAGATTTATTCACTAAGTCCTTGCCTAAGTCCATATTTCAAAGATATGTTAAAGGCATTGGAATTAGAAGACTTAGAGAGATGCAGAGTTCAGGGGGAGAAACCCTTGAACCATAACCCTTATTGCGATCCTGAAGATCCTAATAAAACCCTGAAGGTAATAAGTTGTATTCTTTTTCCTTTTGGTGAGTTTTCCTGAAGTTTTCTCACATAAAGGTTTGTAATGAGGCAACTAGTGCAACATAGCATGCGAGTGCGATGTACTCTTTTCTCCATCTCCTTTTTTCCCACTGGGTTTTTGAGTGGAGTTTTTAACGAGATATATGTATTACGCGGTATTCGACCAAGGGAGAGTGTTATGAGATAAGGAAACCTAAACCAAATATGGTTAGGACTCTATCTCTTCATGGTGTGGTCGAATCCGAACTCTCTCCTTACGCCGTTATATATATGGGTGCCCCCTCATTGTAAAGAATTGCATCAATAAAGAGAGAGATTTCCACCCTATATTCTGTGTGTTCTCGATTCTTGATTCGCGTGTTTGTGCATGCGTGCTGTTGATTCGAGTAGACCACGACGACGTTTTATAACACTTAGGTTCATTTTGGAGTAAATAAGGGAACTTGCATGTCTTAAGATATTCATTAATATATCTGGGTGCCTCTTCTGATTGCACTCTCGGGCAATCATTTAGTACGTGAGATGTTCCCACAAAGCTTTCGTATCTAATTAAATGAGAGATGACATGATAACCTGCGAAGAAGATATATTCATAACAGCAAATTCAATAAAGAAAAAAAGAAAGACACTAACGGCTTTAAATCTCAATGGTGGATTTCCGTTGTATTGCAGCATGAGCTTGATTCTGTCAATCTGAGACGCATTACACCAATACTTCCCCCATTTCAATAATGTTTACCCTCTATCTATAATAGCCTCAGCTAGTCAGTTTCGTTATCTGAAGTATGCATTCCCATTGTAATAAATTGCCAATGTTTGAAAACTTTTTACTCCAGAGTAAACTTTCAACCAAAGATTAAAAACTTTCGTATGGGGAACTTTCTACCAGATATGAGTTACTTTCAACTTGTAAACTTTCAACCCCCAGAAACTTTCAACCATAAATTTAAGAACACCCTCGTAGGATACCATATGTCATCTTCTCCATCCACCTCCACCATTTCCCCGTCTCTCTTCCCTGCTCAATTCCCCCATCCCCTTCCTACGTCTGTAACACAAAAATTTCAAATTAGAAAATTTTAACTTTAAAATTGTAGACAATAATTTTTACTTGAAAATTTTCAACTCGAAATAATTTTAAACTCATAAAAATTCAACTCAAAAAGATTATAACTAGGCAAATTTTCAACTTCAAAAATTTCTAACTCAGAAATTTTCAATCACTAAATTTTTTTGAATCAATAGGTTTTCAACTTAGGAAATTCCAATTTGGGAACTTTCAACTTGGAAAATTTCAACTCGAGGAACTTTCAACTAGAAAATTTTCAACTCATAAAAATTCAAATCGAGAACTTTCAACTAGAAAATTTTCAAATAAAAAATTCGAGTGGGGAAATTTCAGAATGAGAAATTTCAAAAGCTCTCAAATCAAAAAATTTTGGGTTCAAAAACTTTTAGTTCAAAGAAATTCAGTTCAAAAAGTTTTGACTCAAAATCTTTTTGGTTTTAAAACTTTTGACTAAAAAAACTTTCAATTTAGAAACTTTCGATTCGAAAACTTTCTACTCAAGAAACTTCCGGTTTGAAAGTTTTCATTCAAGAAACATTCAGTTAGAAAATTTCTGATTCCAAAACTTGCAAAAATGGTTAAATATACTTCTTATTCAAAAACTTGGGGGCAATTTGAAAACAAAAAACCTTTTTTAGTTTGAGGGGAAGGGAATGTGGGAGGAAAGTGAGATAAAGGGGATGCCAGCTTGTAGTGTCTACCGACTTATCATTTCATCAAGAATTATCGTACTTAGGAAGATTTGACTAAACAATATTAATTTGTCCTTGTAATATTTGTTCTATAGTCAACTTTGTGTAGCAAAAATAGATCATTTGTCTGCATGTCTTATACTATGAAAAATAGGTTTAAGATTAGTTTTTAGTTTAATATAAATAAGATTAGCATAAATAAATTGCCAGTAGAAGATTCAAACATCCCGGTAGTAGGTTCAAAAATTTATATATCCCAACAAATTTATAACATACTTTCTGAATATCATCTACTACAATATGCATTTCTCTGGTTGCTCATTACAATGCGGTGGTGACAAAGAATACTCATCACCAAACCCTATATTCATTCCTTTCATCCCTATCTGACATTCCATCCTACTTAGAAACAAAGACAGAAAAATGATGACAAGCTATACAAACACAAGTTGCACCATCAACTTTTAAAGTACCATATAAATAACTTACAGATAAAAGAAGTAGCTACAACTAGAAAAGTAATGCAAACCTCTAATTCATGCAATGAAAGTTGTTATTGTCTCCTTAACACGAATATGCACAGACTAATGGAAATATTGAATACATAAGTTATGAAACATGTTACTAATTAACTAGTAACATAGTCCTCTAGTGCACACAACGAAAGTTTCCCAAGCGAAACATTTCAAATCCAATTGGAATTTCAGAAAATCTAATCAATTGAAAGTTCCTATTAATTCCTAGTGGGACGTTTTAATTTTTCTGCTAAAAGTGTTCCACCTGCACTTGGGATTTGAAACTTTCAATGCAATCCAAACTTGCAATTCGAAACTTTCGACTAAAAAATAAAAAATGGAAATTGCAAAATGGAAAAGTTTCAACTAAATTTGAAAAAGTCCCTATTGGAATTGCACGAAAACCCTAACTCTCGCTCTCGATAAGCTAATCGCCTAACCATGTAACTCTTAAAATAAAATGTTAATGCAGTATAAATTATCAAATTGCTAATGAGAAACTGATACCACTTGCATTCTTTCCAAAAAAAAACTGATACCACTTGATACGCACACACCTTGACTTAAGATGCGTGCGCATAATTGGTCCCAATCTTCCGTTGTAGGAGAAATCCTTTGGGGGCGAGTTGTGACTTTGACGATGGAGTGGCTAACCACGATCCAATAATGTGACCAGCAACCTCGCAATCGCTAAACCACTCCTTAATTGGTTATCAACCATGTCAAAACACGACTGACCTATTCATGAAGAACGGCCCGAGCAATTTGATGAGAATTAAAAGAGTAACAGTGGAAGAAATCACTCAAAGATGAATGATTCAATGAGACTTCAAGTTTTGGGGCCAAGAGGCCTCTACAATAGCAGTAGCTAAAACCAAAATCAAAGTCTACTGTGTGTAGCACCAAGGACAGAATAAAACAAGGCCAATCTCCTACAATTGCATGCATGCAGGCTTCCTATTTTGCTACAGCCATAAAAATAGAAAGTGCTGATTTTATTTGCTGGTGCACTATGTGCATGTCTCCTTCCTGTTGGTGCTATGAAAATAGGACCCAAAATCCTCCCTCACGGCTGAAATCTGGTGTGTGCCATGGTGCATGTGCCATAAAAATAGGAAGTAAAATTCCTCTTTACGGCTAGAGAAAAATTGGACCTTCCTTGCATGCAAGCCTCCACAAAAATAGCAAGAATTCTCTGTGACTAAAAATAATGGTGTGCCACAAAAGATCTCCTTTGCCTTGGCATGCAACCATGTTATTTTCCTCGTGGCTACATATATTGAATAAAATTCCTCTTTTCTTTTTCTTCATGGTACGGTGTCCCTTGTCTCTCACAAATAGTTCTTTTGAAACGCCTGTACATGTAATAAGTGAACAACAATCATTAGGGCAATATCATATGTTATGTAATTAAATAATTTGTTTCTTTAAGAAACGAATTCACCTTTTGTCCAAGACGCCGTGTATGGGATCGTGTCATTGGACCTTGCAAGTCAACTGAATCTTCAATGTGTGAGGTAGTGATGTCCTCATCATTCTCTCCCTCTTGAGGAGTCGATCTCGATTCTGGCTCATCCTCATCACTAGGGTATGGAGATAAGTCAGCAACATTGAATGTATCACTCACTCCATAATTGGTGGGCAACTCTAACTTGTAGGTGTTATCATTGATCTTAGCAAGCACTTTAAACGGCCCATCTCCTCGAGGCATCAGCTTGGACTTGCACTATTTTGGGAAGCGATCCTTACGTAAATGCAACCAAACTAAGTCACCTTCCTTGAACAACATTTCTTTCCGGCCCTTATCTGCTTGCTTCTTGTATTGGGCCTGCATCTTCTCAATGTTTATTTTGGTTGTCTCATGTATCTTGTGAATATACTCAGCCCTCTTATCAGCATCCAAATTTAACCCTTCTGGAGATGGCAAAAGCAGTAGATCAATTAGGGCTGTTAGCTTGAATCCATAAACAACCTTGAATGGACACAATTTTGTTGTTGAATAAACGACCTAGTTGTATGCAGACTCAACGTGCGGCAAGCACTCCCCCCATAGCTTCAGGTTCTTCTTTAAAACAGCCCTCAACATTGTACTGAGCGTGCAGTTGACAACCTTTGTTTGCTCATCAGTTTAGGGATGACATGTTAAGTAGAAAACAGTAACTTAGTTCTAAGCTTTTCCCATAATGTCCTCTAGAAATGGCTCAAAAATTTGGTATCATGATTCAAAACAATCATCCTTGGCACTCCATGCAACCAAACGACCTCCCTAAAAAACAAATCCGCAACATGAGTAGCATCATCGCTCTTATGACAAGGTATAAAATGAGCTATCTTAGAAAACCTATCAACAACTACAAATATCATGTCCCTTCCCCTCTCAGTCTTAGGCAAACCTAAAAAAAATCCATAGAAATATCTTCCCAAGGTGCTTTTGGAATAGGAAGAGGTGTATACAAGTTATGTGGGTTTAAGCGAGACTTAGCTGTTTGACAAGTAGTGCATTTGCTCACATATCGTTCAATATCGTGTCTCGTCTTGGGCCAGTAGAAGTGCGTGGCCAGCACGTCCTCAGTCTTATGAACACCAAAATACCCCATCAATCCACCTCCACAAGCCTCCTACAATAGTAGAAGATGAACAGAACTTGCAGGAATACAAAACATGTTAGCTCTAAACAAATAGCCTTCACTCAACACGTATTTGTCCCAACATCTCCCTTCTTTACAGTTAGCATAAATTTCTTTGAAATCCAGATCAGCTACCTAAAGTTCTTTTAAATCTTCTAAACCAAGAATTTTACAATCAAGTTGAGACAATAATGTGTATCGTCGAGACAATGCATCGACAACTATGTTGTCTTTACCCTTCTTATGTTTCACCACATATGGAAAAGTTTCAATGAATTCTATCCACTTAGCATGCCTACAATTCAATTTACTTTGGCTACGGATATGTTTCAAGGATTCATGATCCGAATATATGACAAATTCTTTTAGCCATGTCACCATGTTTCTAGAACTCTAACCAAAGCATATAATTCCTTATCATATGTCGAGTAATTCAAGGTTGGGCCATTGAGCTTTTCACTAAAATACGCAATGGGTTTAATTTGTTGCATAAGAACGTCTCCAATTTCAATACCACTAGCATCACATTCTATCTCAAATGTTTTATCAAAATTAGTGAGTTGTAAAAGCGGTGCATTTGTCAACTTATCTTTTAGCGTGTTGAAGGCAGCCTCTTGTGCTTTACCCCAATTGAAGGGCGCATCCTTCTTCATCAACTCATTGAGTGGTGCGATGGCGTGCTAAAATCCTTTACAAACCGGCGATAGAACCCAACAAGTCCATGAAAACTCCTCACTTGTGTGACGGTTGTAGGTGTAGGCCAAGCTCGGATAGCCTCCACCTTTTGTTCATCCACTTCAATTCCCTGCGCAGTCACAACAAAACCAAGAAAAACAACTCGATCTATGCAAAAGGTGCACTTCTCGAGGTTACCAAACAAGCGTGCCTCTCCCAAAGTAGTAAAAACTTGGCACAAATGATGCAAATGTTCTTCCAAGGATTTGCTATAAATTAATATATCATCGAAGTAAACCACCACAAACTCTCCTATAAAAGCTCTCAAAACTTTATTCATCAAGCGTATAAATGTACTGGTGCATTAGTAAGACCAAATGGTATGACCAACCATTCATACAGACTAAATTTAGTCTTAAAAGCAGTTTTGCATTCATCACCTAGCTTCATTCTAATTTGGTGGTATCCGCTACGCAAGTCAACTTTAGAAAAGATAGTGGAGCCACTTAATTCATCAATCATGTCATCTAGCCTAGGGATAGGGTGATGATATCGCATTATTGATAGCTCTACAGTTAATACACATCCTCTATGATCCATCTTTCTTAGGCACAAGCAAAACAGGAACAACACATGGACTTAGGCTCTCTCGTACGTAACCTTTGTCGAGAAGTTCATGCACTTGGCGTTGAATTTCTTTCGTCTCTTTGGGGTTGGTTCGGTATGGAGGATGATTAGGCAAAGATGCCCCTGGAATCAAATCAATTTGATGCTCTATTCCTCTCAATGGTGGCAGCCCCGCCGGCACCTCATTTGGAAACACGTCATTAAACTCTTGCATTAAAGAAACAACCGAATCTAGCAAGGCAGAGGGTGAAACATTAGTAGAGAAAAGGGTGTCTTTGCACACAAGTGCAAAACACTCTTGGGGCTGGTTTTTGAACTATCGCATATCACTTTTTGTGGCTAATAAAACATGTCCCTTACATGGCGTTTCACTTTTTTTCACTCTTTTCTTTCTTTTCTCTCATTTTGGGCTGGTGGCTCTCGCTCCCTATTTTGTGTATGACCCTCACCTCTCTTTCTTTTCTCTCATGCTCAACCCTATCTAAATCATCCTTGATAATTTCTTCTGGTGACATCGGAACCAATGAAATCTTCTTATCTTTGTGTATAAAAGAGTACTTGTTGGAGCGCTCATGATGCGTAGTATCCTTGTCATACTGCCATGGCCTCCCAAGCAACAAAGCACAAGCTTGCATCGGCACCACATCGCAGTCCACAAAATTAGCATAGGTCCCAATTGAGAAGTGCACATGTACCATTGCTGTTACCTTCAATTTTCCACAAGAATTGAGCCACTGGATGTAATAAAACTGCGGGTGTGAGCGTGTGGTCAAGCCAAGCTTCTCAACCATTTCTGAACTTGCAATGTTATTGCAGCTCCCACCATCAATTATCACCTTGCATGAGTGTTCTTTAATCACAAATTTTGATTGAAACAAATTGTGATGTTGTCCTCTTTCAGCTTTCTCCATTTGAGAACTGGGTACTGGGCAAACAACAAGGCTAGTATGACTTGTATCAAATGTGATCTCCTCTGAATCAGAACTAGAATCGTTCATGAGTTGCTCATGATCAGATTCGTCATCGTCCACTTCACTAGCCGATGTATACTCGCCATCCTCCCTTATGATAAAGGCTTGCTGATTTGGACAATCCCTCATGTAGTGACCTTTCCCTTTGCATTTGAAGCACTTGATATCCCTTGTCCTTCGGGTAGAAGCAACCGAGAATGAACTTTTGGCAGGGACAATAGCTATCTTGTTTGAATCAGTAGGCTTGTGCATTGAAGAGGTTGTTCAGCCTGGTGAATTCTCCCAGGCTATTGTTGCAGTAGCTCGAGTATTGGAAGGGGTAACACTCCTTTGCTGCTGATTGGTCCCCTTCCAAGGTGTGACAGAACTAGAGGATGTATGGACAGATTTGTTGTAATTATGCCTCTTCCCCTTGACTTGCCTCTCAGCTTTGCAAGCAAAATGGAAAAGCTCATCCAACGAGTTGTAATTCTGAAAATCAAGTATGTGTTATATCTCTCTATTTAATCCACCCAAAAATCTTGTCATCTTTGTATTTTCTTCTTCTTGCACATTAGCACAAAGCATACCCACTTGTAGTTCTTGATAATAATCTTCTATAGATTTACCACCTTGATTCAACCTTTGCATTCTATTAAGCAAATCCCTCCCAAAGTAAGAGGGAACAAACGTCGCTCTCATCAAACACTTCAAATCAATCCCAAGTGTGAGGAGCTCTACTTTGATGGATCTGACTCCACCAAATAGAGGCATAATCAATAAACTCACTAGTGGCAGCACGTACTCGACGGTCTTCCGGGTAGTGATGACAATTGAATTTTTGTTCAATTTGTAACTCCCAATCAAGATATGCTTCTGGATTAAATTTGCCATTAAAGCTAGGGAATGTAAATTTAATCTTCCCGAGAGGATTATCTCTTCTTACTTCTTGGCGGTGATGTGCATGCCCTACATGGTTCCCCATACCTTGGCAGTTGTGTGCAAGACGTTGATCACACCACATATGCACATGTTCATTTCGATCAACAAATTCTTCATTTTCTCCTTCATTAGCAGCCTCTTGAAAAGCAACATTTAGATTCTCTCTTGGATGAAGTGGAGTAGCGGCTGCAAAATTATTGAATGCACCATTTGGACCTTAAGGGAATCGTGGTGGTGGGTTTTGTCATGGAGGAGTGTGTTCAATTTGTTCAAGCTAGCCTTCAAAACCTCCAAGATGATTCTCCAAACCATCCAGACGAACAAGTACTTGATCATTTAGCATCCTTTCAAAAGTATTTGCAAACTGATTCATTAATGCTTGTGAACAAGGAGACATTGGTGCGATAGGATGTTGATCCACGCCATCGATATCATCATCCTGTTGCGTTCCATCATGGGCAATTCTTGAACTTGACATGGTTAGCGAGAAAAACAAAAAACCCTAATAATACTAATATATGTATATGTGGAACTCACAAGCCCTCAAATCTTTTCAACCGAAACTCTTACCCTTCTCGAAGATAGCTCGCATGTTTGCTGGTTCATGATAACATCAAAAGGGAGTTAGTACAGCGATTGAAAGGTACTAGGACACACTGACCAATGGAAAATTTGTGAAGCTCTAGGTGTGCAATTGGTAGTCAAGAAGTAGCAATCAGTAATTCACAAGTTGCAAAATTGAATAAATGTCGGCACAATACTAGTCTTAGTTGTTGATCACATGAGGTTTCAAAAAGGCCAACTCAAACTAGTGGCAAGAGCAGAACTTTGGAAATTTGTATGCAACCATGGCACTTCTTTTTTTTTCTCACATTTTTCCTTTTCCTTTTTTTCTCACTTTTTTCCTCCTTTTTTTGCGGCCAATTAGCAGCAGCTGATCCAACTTGAAACACGAGCAGATTTCAAACCACTCCACAAGACACCATGAAATTTTACAGGAAGGTGGGTTTTTGGGTTAGAAACCCAACAAAAGTGGTTTGGATGGATTTGGACTTCTAGAGACAAAGATATTCATGTTTTGGTGACTGCTGCATGGAAGAAAAATTTCTGGACGAAAAATTGGATTTCAGATCTGAAGTTATTTCTTTGAGGCTTCTATATATATTTTTTTCGAAGGATTTCTAGGTTATGGATCAAGAGAAAATAGACCAGCAACTAGACACAACATAACGAACAAAAACACAATAAAGCAAATTGAAATTAACAGATCGAATAACTAGAATGGACTAGGAATTGGATATTTTTGTATGGCAATTTTCAGGATGTAGGTAAAACAAAATTTAATCTACAACTAAAGGATAGATGAATTCCTACCGGCAACGAAGGCTCTGATACCACTTGATATGCACACACCTCGACTTAAGATGCGTGTGCACGATTGGTCCCGCTCTTCCGTCGTAGGAGAAATCCTTTGGGGGCAAGTTGTGACTTTCACTACTACAGAACTGACCTTTGCTCTGGGCCATCGATCTGCTGGTTGGAGTGCTAACCGGACCGATAGTTAGAACAATCCGGTTCAACAGCTCTGAGACTGTGCGGGGATCGATGCGGTTCAAGAAACCAGCAGTCGATGGTCTAACATCAATACCGGTTCGTGTAATGAACCGGTACTATTTAGCGAGGAGCTCACTAGTACCGGTTAGGATGACATGAACCGTCTTATAATGAGACCATCGATACCGTTGGTGCCTTCAACCACTACTAAATCACAATTTAAACTTCTTCCTCCTCCCACTCTCTGCGAGACCAAGATCATTTCGGTCTTGCGACAAGAACAAAGGAGCTTGACCAAGAGCTTCAAGGAGGGGAGGTGCTGCCCAAATTTCAAAATTTTGGTCATTTTACTCATAACCAAGGTAACTAAGGTTAGTAACATCATTCCTCACTTCATTTGGTGTTAAATGGAGCCTCTTTTTTGCTTGAATTATGAAGAAAATTTGATCTTTTCCCATGATTGATGAAAGATTATGAATGTAGAGGAGGTGCTACCCAAATTTCAAAATTTTGGTCATTTTACTGCAAACCAAGGTAACTAAGGTTAGTAACATCATTCCTCACTTCATTTGGTGTTAAATGGAGCCTCTTTTTTGCTTGAATTATGAAGAAAATTCGATCTTTTCCCATGATTGATGAAAGATTATGAATGTAGAGGGAGGTGCTGCCCAAATTTCAAAATTTTGGTCATTTTACTCGCAACCAAGGTAACTAAGGTTAGTAACATCATTCCTCACTTCATTTGGTGTTAAATGGAGTCTCTTTTTTGCTTGAATTATGAAATTTTTTTTGATCTTTTCCCATGATTGATGAAAGATTATGAATGTAGAGATCTAGCTTGATCTTTTCAAATAGGATACAAAAACTTATTGTGTAAGCTTAGAATTTGCTTGGATTATAATGTAGCTCGCATTTAATGTGTGGATCTAGCTTAACTTTAGGTTTTAGTTCCATCGATCGATGAAGGATGAGGTTTGGTTGCACGAAGTTGGGGGGAGAATGGTGCATGAAAATCATGGAGTTTGGGATCTTGAAATGGCGATAGTTATGTGGAAAAGAAGAAATTTAAATTCATTTGCGAATTAAAATAATATTAGAAATATGAATAGAAAATATAAAATGAGTTCAAAATTTGAGAAAAGTTTTCAAAAATACTTTGGAATATTTTAAACTTAGAAAAATTACTTCTAGTATAATTTTGGTTTTAATTTCCATCAGCAAATTATTTTTGAAAACATCATTAATTAAGTGCTAGAGATTTAGAAAAAATAAAAATAAATGATTGAATAATAATTTGGAAATTTTAGGGTGTTACAATTTCAACAGAATTTGCAAACAAAGGCGTCGTGAATTTTGTTCTAATTTTGAATCCGGACTCGATCGACCAATTCTTTTTGTAGGTTGCAAAACTTGTTATGTGAGTTTAGATTTTGCTTGGATTATTATTTAGCTCGGATTGAAGGTGTGGATCTAGCTAATATTTAGGTTTTGGTTCAACAATTCATTATCGGAAAATGAGCTATGATTATCTTGATGTAACATAATGTAGATGGACGGCGATGGATGTACATGGACCGGCGCTCCTCGAGTTCTTGCAAGGTTTGCAAGATTTTCTTCGTCTTGATCGATGCACACACGACGTCGAGCTACATATCTTTGTCCATGCATAGATCGCAAGAATGAGAAGGAGTGGCCAAAATCCAGCCACCTTCACTTTCATTTGCTCACAAGAGGTTTCATGTCAAACTATACTGTTGGACCAAGCACGGTGAAGAAGAGATTATCTGGGAAGAGCGGTGAAGAAGAAGAGGCGGACAACAATATCCGGACGCCGGTCAACACAGTTCTTTCGAAGATACATTGGGGAGTTTGGTGATGATGACCTAGACCAGATCTTTGCGTGATGGAGAGGAGAATACATCGATGAAAGACATTACGAAAAGTTCGGCGCCTATGGGAGGACCACGGAACACCGTTGTACCCAAGCGTCGACAGGACCATAAAAAGTTGCGTACCACACTAGAATGATGCAATCGGCGACCAATGGATTGTCTCGATAAGGGATTCGATGAGTTGTTATGCCTCATAAAGAAGTTACTTCGAGAGGAACACATCGCCGAAACTACGTCGATGCCAAACAAGTTATGCGCCCTTTGGGGTTGGAGGCAGAAGATACATGCATGTCGTAATGATTGTATCCTTTATCGCAATGAGTATGAGGATTCGGAAGTTTGTCCGGTGTGCAAAACTTGCGGTATAAGACCGAGCATGATGACCCGGTGAGGTAGAGGCGGCGTAAGAAGAAGAGACCTCTGCTAAGGTGGTGTGGTATTTCCTGTAATCCCCGGTTGAAGCGTTTATTTGCAAGCAAAGCGCATGCCGAGATGATGTCTTGGCACAAGGAAGACCGTAAGGACGACGGAAGGCTAAGGCACCTTGCTGATGGCTCCTAGTGGAGGAAAGTCGATAGAACATACCCGGACTTTCTTTGAGGATGCAAGGAACATAAGGTTTGGGTTGAGTACGGATGGGATGAACCCGTTCGGCGATATGAGCAGCGATCCTGACACTTGGCCCGTGACTCTTTGTATCTACAACCTTCCTCCTTGGTACGTGTATGAAGCGGAAATACATTATGATGTCGTTGCTTATCAAGGCACGAAGCAACCTGAAAGCGACATTGATGTGTACCTCAAACCGTTGGTTGAAGATCTGTTAACACTTGGAGCGATGGTGTGCGTGTATGGGATGAGTACAAAGAGAGCACTTCACTCTACATGCATTGCTATTCGTAACCATCAACAAGCGGCTTGCACTTGGTAACCTATCGGGCCTATCTATAAAGGATATAAAGCACGCATCCTTTGCTTAGAGGATACGGACAGCAAGTACCTAAAAACTATCGAAAGGTTGTGTACATGGACCACCGTAGGTTCCTCCATATGAAGGACCCGTTCACGGAGGAAGGGTGAGAATTTTGATGGGACGGAAGAGAAAGCGTAAAAGCCCATGCATCGCGATGGGGCGCTTGTATTTTCTTTGGTAAAGGATCTAAAAGTAGTATTTGGAAAAGGTCACGGTAGCAAACTGTCCCCTTGAACAAGGTCACACGAAGGCGGAAGAAGTCAATATTTTGGGACTTACCTTCTTCGAAAAGACTTAAAGGTCCGCCACTCACGGACTTCATGCATATCACGAAGAATGTGCGTGTGAACTGCTAGGTTTCCTAGATATGTACAGTAAGTCAAAACATACACTTCAAGCACAAAAGGACCTCAGCTTATTGGGACTCGAGAGCGACCTATATCCGGAAAAGAGAGAGAAAGGACAACATTACCTCCACCCCGAGCTACACTCGAGCAAGGAAGAGAAAAAACATGATTAAGTTCTTGAGCAGTGTGAAGGTCCTACGGATACTCCTCAAACATAAGGAGACTCATAAACATGAAAGAGAATAAAATCGTACACATAAAATCCCATAATTGTCATGTGTTGATGACATAGTTGCTCGATGGCGGTGCGAGGTATTCTACAGTTAGGTACGAGGGACAATCATAAAGGCGTGTTCGTTCTTCAGCGCGTGTCATCGCAGAAGGTCATCGAGCGAATAAGGTATCTAATCGCATGATGACATGGTCAATAGTCCGTTAGCCTTGAGATGATCTTCCTTCCATCCTTCTTTGATATTATGGTCCATCTCATGGTCCACATTGTTAAAGAGATAGAAATTCTCGGACTGTGTTCCTCCACAATATGTTCCTTTCGAGAGGTACATGGGTATTCTAAAGAAGTATGTTAGAATGTAAGGTCTCGCCAGAAATTGCATTGCGAGGTGTCGCACCTGAGGAGGTGATCGAGTTTTGTGTTAGTTACATTGATGATCTGAATCCGATTGGCGTCCTCAGATCACGCCATGAGGGGAGGCTACGGGGAAAAAGGACTTTAGGGAGAAAAGAATCCTATAGCGATGATCTACTTGCATTTAAACAAGCACATTTCACGGTATTGAAATAAGCAACTGTAGTGGCTCCGTATATCTATGATCACGAGATGAGTCTACGCGCCCAATACCCAGAGAAGTCAGATAAGTGGATCGCAGTCGAGCAAATAGATCATTTCGGTAGTTGGTTACAAAAGCAACTGTTGGGCAACCAAACAGACGATGAACAATTGAAACTCTTGGCTCGAGGACCGTCCACAACAATCATATCATTCCAAGGGTATGAGATAAATGGGTACACATTTTACACGACAACCCAGGATAGCAAGAGCACCAACCAAAACAGTGGCATCCGTATAGATGCCTTGGACAAAAATGGAAAGATGGACACCTACTATGGTTTCATAGAGGAGATCTGGGACACAGAGTACGGGCCATTAAAAGTCCCTCTGTTTGGTGGCAATGGGTTAAAGCGGCGGTAGTGGATATCGATAAGTGCAATTATGACAAGCTGTGGACCTCAAGCAAGTAGCCCATAGGGACGAACCATTCGTGCTCGCTAATGATGTGACACAGGTATTTGTCGGGACCCGAATTCGCAATCCGGAAACCCTCTGTGTTTTCAGCACTAGTCCCAGGATCAGTCGCTAGTGCCCACAGTTAACAAAGATGAATATCACAATCATACACAGCGGAATAATAAATAAAGAATTCATCTTTTAATATAACTTGTTGAACAACCTTAAGGTCAACTTACAATTGTGAAGCCTAGATGGCTTCAACTCAGAGTAAAACGAACAGCAGCGGAACGAAGAACGTCGGTGAATCCCATCAAAATACCACAGGCATTTGACAAGGTTCAATTCCTAGATATTCGCCTTCTTGCAGAACTTCTCTTTCTTCGAAGACAAAAACTTCTCCTCAACTGGTGATGTTTTGTTATAGCAAGGGTGAGTACACAACCGTACTCAACAAGTCGTGCACAGAATGCAGTTCTATTACTACATGCATGGCTTATTCCAAAGGAATGGTTGAATGGTTCTTTTGCAATAAAGCAGCATTCACAAATAATCATAATAGATAGAAAAGCAGTAAAACAAATAATACCCATAATAAATTTCGTAATCATTCTCAAGTAAAGCATTTCTCATCCTTAACCAATTTCCATATCACATTGTCCACATTCCCAACCTCATTTTATTTTCAAAACTCTACCCTTGACCAGAATCCCGAGCAATGTCCAATACATGCGGACACGGCTATTTGAATAGTTTTACACTCTGCGGAGGTTGTACACTTTACCCACAAGATACAATCAACTCACCACGTCGACCGTGAATCGCCATACAAGAGTATGCGAATGGCGATCATAACAAAGCCTTTGAAACTTCTAGCTCAACCTAGGAACCTCTCGTGTTGCCTTCACTATCACTTCCCTCACTCGGGCAGAAGTATAGGACCGACGAACACCGTTGGATGGGTAACCAAGCCGCACACCAGTCGCTCCCCATACAGATTACCCACGGTGTAACTGCCACCCGAGGTATCAAAGGTGAGATATCGAATCCTACTAAACTAGGTCTCATCCCATACCGGACATGTGGTTGTCTGAGTGACCCAGTTCAAAGGCTTGCAAGGTGAAGTCCTTAGGGTGACCAAGGCAAGACTACCCCAAACAATTCACCAACAATACCATCACATAATTCACCAACAATACCATCTCATAATTTACCAACAACACCGCCAAATACCAAAGTGACATATCCAATGCCACTCTTGCCACTTACCTCGGTCTAAAACATTTTACCACCCAGTTGATTATTACGCAACACAATGCCAACAACAACTCAACATCCATGTAGAACCACTCGGTTCCACATATCAACATCATCGTGTGGCAACACGTCACACCATTCACAAACACATTTCATAATCCATTAATCAAGATTATCCTTTTATTTTCGAAGACATGAGTTGCGTGGCATGGCTAAGCAATTATACATGGTCTAACCAACCCACGTTGGCAAGTATAACAACCAACTAATAATCAACCATCTTTGGGTGATAAATGAATTATGGCATACAAATAATCATGGCAAGGTGATATTTAGCAATTGGGTTGAATAACTAATTCCCAAATTAATTTAATTCATTTTAATCTTGAACGGCATGCAATAATTTGAATCAAAGTAAATTTGTAAAAGCTGGAAGCAATATGATCAAAGCACAACTTGCTGGCCCTTGCAATTTATATTATTCTTTACTCTTTATCTTCGATCCTTGATCCTCGATCTTCAATCTCCGCTTGCTTGCTTCTCGGCTCCTTGAGCGACTTACAATGACAGCGTCTAACGATAAACAAACTCAAATACAACAAAACTTCAAAAAGCAAAACAAGTAAACTCCAAATTAAGAACGAATAGCATTGGGCTGTGGCTTGATGAAATTAGGAACTTGGGCGGATTGGGTCGATGATTAGACAAAAGAAACGGCTTTCAAAAAATACACGAAGAGAAGGATTAATAATCGGGAAAGAAGGAATATTATTCGAAGAATATTATTTTGATTGGATAGCGATGTCATATGGACTCTCGATCTATAGACCGGTCCACGAGTTACGTTAGTTAGCCATGAACTAAGCATATGCTTGTGATTGGATTCAGATACAAAAGCAAGTTATAATTAATACATTTTTTCAGAATATGGTAGTATATATATCAGATAATGTTTTCCAGTTATTCCCTCATGATTTTATATTTATATGCGATATTCTACCGACTGCCGAAAAGGCTTATACGACCACACCTTTAGCGCTATTGCGGTTCAGTTTTCTTTCTTCGTTTGCGGCTGCACCAAATGGGATAATGTAACCATTTTTTAGGGGTTATTAGGGAATATCCCTAAGAGTGTTTTAAAGTTGATTCCGCGATGTTTCTCATTCGTTCATGGTGTTTTTCTAATGAATAGTGATTTCGGCTTAATATGAGCTGAACTCGAAGTTGATCAAACTGATGTTATTTTTGCATGACAAGCTAGGGCATATCATTTTAGGGTCATAGAAGTTGGTTTAGTCAAATTTAAGGTCCGTTTGCTAAAGTTACGACCATTTGTTCCTTTTACCGATTGCATGTTTGGCTAATGAGCAAATAGGGCAAACTAAGGAATGATCTAAATATTTTTGTATATTTGTGACCTATGCAATCCCAGAAGTGCAACTAAACTGGTTTCATCACTTGTTGAGCTCATTTGATACATATTTTAACCACTTGAGTCTTGCATGTTATTAAGGTATTTGCACAATCAATACTTGATACAAAATACATTTAAATCTGAATCTTTTCATAGAAATGGGTTCTCTGGGGTTGCAGGGACATGTTTTATTTATTTCATGATTTATGGAGCAAGGAAACATATAATTGCTTCATATTACCTAAAAGGTGACTTTCATTCAAACTCTAATTAAAAGTTTTTGCTGCAAGTAACATATAACTTTTTATTGCATATTTTGAATCCTTACTGAGTAACTTAAGATTAGGAACTGAGTTTGCATTAATCGGAGTTTCACAGCAAAAGTTATAAAGGTTTCATTGCGTGAGACAAAAATAAGAAAAATAAAAAAATAAAGTGCAGATGTGAGGATTCGAACACACGACCTGTTGAATACAAGCACCGGTGCTCTACCACTACGCCATAGTGTTTCTTGTGACAAGGTCTCATGCTTTAATACTTAGGCTTACCAACACGAACCCTAGAGCTCCACGAATCCAACAATGGCGATGGGGTTACAGCTTGATTCGAGTTAGCGAGACTTGAGGAGGTGACTGCGGAGATGAGATGGCTCGGTGGGGAGGTTCTTGGGCGTGATTGGCTGCATGCAAGGTGAGAATCACTTCAGGAGATGGAGCAGCGTGCCGCATGGAATGGGTAAAACTCTTGCAAGGAGTTCACTGGCGATTCACTTGAGCAGGCTCGGCTCACCGGCGCAAGGAAGAAGAAGATGGCGAGCTCTGGCCGGCTGGAGGTGGGCGCTTCGGCTAGAGTCTTTGGTCTGTCTGACTCGGTGGCATGCAGGATGGAGAAGCAAAGTCGAGATGGAGCAAGCTAACTGGCGCAAGGAATGAAATGGCAAGGAGCTTCACTGAGGGCTTGGTTGAGCAGCTTGGCTCGGTCTTTGCTTGCTCTGGCGAGATCCTGACAAGGTGGGCAGCAGAATGAGCAAAGGGAGTGAGGAGGCTGGCCTCTGGCTTTATTGCAGTGGGCGAAGACGGCAAAATTGGAGGCGGCAACCGCAGGCGAAGGTTGCGTTAGCGTGGTGAGGATACTGCTTGGGGCAAAAAACGGAGAAAAAGAGGCCGTCGGCCTTCGGGCAGTCTTGAGAGAGTGGTAGCATGGGCTAAGAGTTCGGCATGCAATTGGGCACCGTCCAGACCGGCCAATGGGCACAGGGAAGGTGAGCCACGTCAGGATAGATAGAGTGAACTGTGAACAGGAATGGAACTAAGTCCCCTAAAAGAGCAGTTTTTATACCTTCTTTGGCCACTTAGTTGTACTATCAAACAGGCTTTAAAATTTGTCAAACTTGGTAAGAATGTTGTTCAAGTGTTAAAGTACGCAATGGTATAACATGCACAGTCTGCAATGCTTCGTAGTTCAAGTTATTGAATTTTGAAAAGTGCCTTAGAACCACAAATTCACAGACTTAGCTCCTGGAAGTTTTCTAGTGCTGCAGTTTGTGGTTTTCAAGCATGTTGTGTTCACTAATTAAAATAGCTATTGAACTCCATTTCACATGAAACTTGGCGAGATCATATTCAAGGTGTTGTTGAATGAATAAGGTAACATGCACACAAACATAGTCTTATTAGGTCAATTTATTAAGCTTGAGAGAAATGGTTCAGGTTCACAATATATAGCCTTAAGTGAAATCTTTCTAAGTGTTGAGATTGAGATCAACTAAAATATTTTGGTACCACCAAATATTTTATTTTATATCAACATATATTTTTATTTTGTTTAAGCTTTTGGAAAGGTTTTAGAAAATATATAATTTGACAAATGTAGGAAATTTAGCAGAAATTCCTTTAGGTTTATTATATTAATTAAGATAGTTTTAGCAAATCCAACTCTTTTATTTTGTCTCCAAAGCGTATTTTTTAATGGATGAGATTTTGGAAAGCTAATTTAATATAAATTTTGAAAACCCAAATTTTGGGATGTTACAAACCTACCCCCTTATCAGAATCTAGTCCCAGAGATTGGTGACTAAAGAGTAGGTTAGAAACTCGACCTTGAGGCTCTCTGCACTTGCGATCAGCGCACACTTGCGAGATTGCTTAGAGGTCAAGCGCTGGATAACATCCTTCTCTTGGGTCAAATTCGATAGTTTGCTCTTGGCGGTAAAGCAACTTGCTATTCTGCGGTCTTGATCAAAGATTGAATATCATTTACATTGGTGGTTCTTGAGAACGGCTCTTGGTGCGAGAACTCAAGTGATTAATAATTGTTTCACGACAATTCAAAGTCTTGAGCGTTTCCTTGATCCTTGCAAATTTACTACCAACGACCTTCGGAGTAAGGAACATTGATCAAAATGAATTTGGTAACTTTTAACATCATGACTGAGTCATGGGATTCTGAAGGTTCTGAATTAGTTTTATCTTATTGGACTTTGTCAAAAGCATGGATAAAAATACCAGCTCTGTTGATCTGTTGGTCTGATACTATCTTTGTCAGTCTGGTTCTCGAGTAGCGACTGGAGACTCTATATCAGCTAGATATTCTTTCCATAGCAAATTAATGCTTCAATTATTACTGAAGTAAAGGTGCTGGTCTTCAATATGCTAAGTCGACAAATTTTTGTCTCCACATCACATTACTGAGAACTCAGGCTCTATGGCCGACATACACATGAACATTATTTGGCAAAGTGAATGCTCACAGATATATCATATCCTTTATTGCCATTAATACTTTTGATTTAGAATTCTGGGTACATTGATCCCACAAATAGGAGTTGCTAAGAGAATTCCTTGACATTACTCTTATAGACTAGAGTATGGCATCATGGCTTCTGAAACTTATTGGTAGATTCATCAGTCAACCGTCTTTTCTTCAACTAATTCTTGGAACACTCAGCTTCTATTGTTGCTTTAGGCATACTTGTATCTGAGCTCAGCAAGAGGTAGCTTTAGGGACAATTTTAATTCCACAAGGTACTTCATATTTGAACGGGCATTGCTTGTCAAAGTGACCTCTTTCACGGCAGGCATAGCATAATCGATTCTTTGATGTTGCACCATGCGATCTTGGTGTTATGCTTTGAACCGAATTGACTTCTAGGATGGCTGAAGGTAAAGTTTGTGCTTGATTCTTCTGGGGACATCGTTTGATATAGTGACCTTGTTTACCACAAAGGAAACAACTTCCTAGTGACTCTGACTTCCTCCTTTTGTGAGGTAAATTGCTAGATTCTTGGTATTTCTCCTTTAAGCTTCTCTCGTGACAAAGCATGGGTAGATGACAACATACCTTTCTTTGCTAACTCTTGAACCACAATGGCTCGGAAATTTTCCGTTGACGTTGCATTGCGAGGTCAACACCGAATACATAACACTGCTGGCTTGGGCAATGATCTTGGCCTTCACTAAGAAAACATGAAATTTTATTATTCGGACATTTTCCAAGAGGATGGTTCCCTTCACAACCGGAGCAATTGATATGATGCTCGTCAGGTATGTCCTATGGCTCCTAGCGGATACATGCACGATCTTGACTCGCTCGGTTGGCAACACTTTAAGAACAACGTCAGATTGGTTGTGGTATCTGGGGTTGCATATTCCTCGACTTGGTTGCACCCTCCAGCGAGTATGAAACTCACGAGCGCGATGGTGAATTCCTTCAAGTGATATTACGATCATCGGTTTGTCGATCATTACCATGGATGTACGGTAGTTTTCCACCAAGCTAATCTTTGCACCTTCTAACCGACGGTGGCATATATAATCTTATCTTTATCATCACACTTTGTATGGAAGATAGCTTCTTCTCCATGACTTGAATCAAGTTTACGTACTTTGTAGAGGTGAATTCTTCAAAAAGCGGGTGACTTGGTTTCTATGAACTTTGCAAACTTGCAATTGAGAACGCATTGTTGAATTTTCAGCCGGTGGAATCGGAGATTGCTTTTGGTCAACATCGGCTCTAACAACGTCTTGGCGGCAACATCTGAATCCCGGCTTGGATCGCCGGGAATCTGCCAAAGTCATCACTAAAACTTCTCCATTTGTTGACTGATCAAGGTTAATAGGCAAGAGGGAAAAGCATAGATAAGTAACCAAAAACTATTACGTGGATTAGGTTTAACCCAAAACCTCAAATTATATAACCATTATTTATAACAGGATTTGTGTTCTCCCTAGGATTTGCCTTCTGTTGAGATGAACCCAGCAAAAAGGCTTTGATCTCCGCCACATCGGATCGAAGTATCTCCAGATCAGCCAGTTGTTCCTTGCTCTTCTCAATCTCTTCCCGATTGCTCATCTCCACCGAATGTTCACTCATCTCTCCTGAAGAAGGAATTCCTGATGACATGATTTCCACAGATCGAGGGATTTTAAGGCAAGACCAACCTCAGATCTGATTTCTTCCAATCCTCCCAGTAACGACTCGCTCTGATACCAATTTGTGAGGCCTCTACTGAATCAGACTCAAATGATCGGGAGATTCAGAAGAACCTGACCAGCCGCCGCCACTCAAAGACAGGAAACTACAACTAGGGTTCTACAAGACCTAGAGTAAAGGAGACTAAAGATAAGCAGAATTCGATGCCTGCTTTACTCTTCATCGCGGCTTTTATAGCCGATCGGTTACAGCGTTCATTTCAGCACACCAGATTAAATGACGATAAAAGACAAAAGTAACAGTAAACGAAATTAACAACTATTAACAGCAGTAATTGACTGGTTTGTGGTAAATACTATTCTTGGTCAGATAACCGTCCGATGCACCTCCCGCTGGACGAGTAAACTTGAGCCATTGATCTTTCGTAACTGGAATCGTTGCCTGAGAATATTTCGCTGCAGAGTCTTCTGTTCTTCTTCTTCCTCCGCAAGGTCCTGACAGATGCGCCACGCCTTGTCGGAAGTCGAGGGATCCCGCGCTTCGCCGGAAGTCGAAGATGCGCTGCGCCTTGCCGGAAGCCGAGGGGCCCCGCGCCTCGCCCGAAGCGGCCTATCGACCATGCGCCAAGCACGGCCCGGCGGCGAGCCGATGTAGCCCCAGCGGTGCTCCCGCGTGAGGTAATGGCGGCTGCTCCCGCACCAGCTCCAGTGGTGGAGCTCGCGCCCGCGTCGACGGCGGCTCAGGCGACAGAGTCCGCGCCCGAATCCTGGTAGCGATTCCGGCGGCGTGTGTCAGCGCTGGCGATGGCAGCATACCGCGGCCAAGCCTCCTTGGTAGTCGATGAAGGCCCCAGGTGCGGCCTCCGGCGGTGACATTTTTGGAATGCCATGGCTAGCAGCGGCACTCGCTTCGGGCCTTGCACCTTGAACCCTTGCGGTCGAATTTTGTGCACGCAGACGGAAGGCAAGCGGCGGCTAGGGTTTCCCGCAAAGATAAATGGGCCGCCCGCATAGATAATGGGGATGGGCCGGCAGTCCATACGAAAAAAATTATGTCAAAATCTGATATTAGCATTAAATACTTAAAATTGATTTTTATGTACATGGTCTCCCGGGAATTTTTGTTTTGAGATTTAGCACACATTGAAATTTTCATTCTCTGGATTTATTTTCTAGCCTCTACCATGTTTAATATGTGTAGAATATCATTCTCTGTTACATGGCAATTCTAAAAATTGCTTAGTAATTAACATAAACGCTAGAAAATTGTGGAATTAATCGAGCTATCAAAGTGGTTTTGGCTTGAGGACATGAGTGGTTAGGTTTTTGACATCAGTTTTGAACGAACGGATACTTGACAATTGGTGTCTAAGGAAAACACACATGAGGCTAGGTTTCTTAATTGGCACCCGGAATCGGGAAGTGCTCCCTCCCTCATGTGAGCCCTCAGGGCAGGTTGACCTGGCCAAGAGTTAACACATAAGATGTAATTAGCATCATGCAAGAATTATTTCACGTTGAAAGTTATTCTCCTGTTAATTGGTAATTCTGGAAATTGCTTAATAATTAGCAGAGAATTATGAGAAATGCTAGTAAGATCATGAAAAATCTGTGATAATTATCTCTTGAGTAGATATAGACCGAGACTTCTTGATTCAGCGATAAGCATCGAAATAATATTTTACCTGAAGTAAAATCCTATTTTGTTTGCATATAGGATATGTCGACATCATAAAGAAAGAATTTCTTTGAGCTTGCCTTGAATGGCAAAGCAACTACTTGGGCAATGAATGCCAAGATTAACTTGATAAACCGATCCTTTGGAGCCACAATTTCCCGACTGGTGGTGCTCCTGCTCTCCCTAAGGCACCATCTCCATACGGACTGAAGACCGAATATCCCATGGGGAGGATGATTTAGCTTAGGGATGAGCTAAAAGTATTCCAGAAGAATAAAGAAAGGTCCCAGGAGGACATAGCGTAGTCTCCCAGTTTTTCCTTTTGAGTCGATGTCAGATTATCCTTTAGAGTCTCCCTGAGAGCCTCATTTTATCAGTTTAGTCTTTGTGTTCCTGAATGAACAATGGTCTACTCTCCTGTTGAGCGATTATCAGTCAAATTTAATAAAGTTTGATTTCCCCAGTATATTAATTTAATTATGCTATGTTTGTTCTATATTATTTGTTCCTGATGCAACAATTGTTTGATTGATAAATCATATTTCTAATATAGAACAAAGTACAATCCGATAACAGAAGAGAAAATATGTCTAGAAGACAGCTATACCACACTAAGTGAATTAGAATTATTATGACTATCGCCAGAAGCGATACTCTCATAGTTGGCACTAGAAGAATGCCATATTATACCACGAGTCGATCGTACTCTTTTAAGTTTTAAAACATTGGTGCAATCGTTTCCTTACGGAGACAAAGAATGAGAATGGCAGAATACCTACTCATGACTAAGTTTAATGGGTGTAATTAACGTGTGGTTAAAAGGCTTCATTCATTCTCCTCGGGTTATATTATGCATATATAAAACACGAAGTTTGTCTTGCAATAAAAACCAGGAATATTAAGATCTAGCGAATCATTGGGTTATCTTGAGTTGAATATTATGAGAAGTATAATTATAATTATGTTGGCCATAGCATAAAATTTTTTGTAGAGCCGAAGTTTTCTTATGCCCTGGTTGTGCTAAAGAAAAGCTCATTCTTAGTTCTTCTTACCTAAAAAGTTAGAGAGGAATCACTGAATTTCCTGGAGAAAATTCAAAGTGATATCTGTGGACCTGTTCAACCCCTGTCGGGCCCCTTCTAAGAAATTTTATGGTACTGATAGATGCTTCTACTAGATGGTCCTATGTAAGTCTCTTATCTACTAGGAACCATGCTTTTAACAAAATTAATTGTCTAAATTATTAAGTTAAGAGCCTACTTTCCAGAAGAAAGGATCAAGTCCATTTTGAATAGGTAATGCTGGCGAGTTTATCTCAAAACATTTAATGATTATTATAAGGCTTGAAAATTAATGTAGAGCATCTTGTACCTAATGTCCACACTTATAATGGCCTCTGCAGAGTCATTATATTAAAAGAACAAAACTTATCATATTGCTTGGCGCTCTTGCGAATAATTGGCTTCCACGGTTGTTGGGGCCACGCAAATCTTTATATCTTCGCGGTAATAATTCAACTCGAGACCCTCGTGATATTACGAAATTTCCCGTTCTTGAGATAGTCGTGGAAAAGAATTAAGTATTTCCCATCTGCGAAAATCTGGTCAGGTCTTTGTATACATGCCAATCTCTCCACCACAACATACAACCATAGGACCTCACCGGCAGCTTGAGGATCCATGTAGGTTATGAATCTCCATCGGTATTAAAATACCTAGAGCCTATGACAGGGGATCATATATGGCTCGATCTGTGATTATACTAAGGACATTTTTGGCATTAGGGAGATAAGTACCACATTTGAATGCCTAGTCCTTAGACCCACGCACTAAAGAAGCTGAACTTGAAGTTCGAGAGGATACTAAGTCTCGCAATAAATAAGCTAATAAAGCGCCAAATACCTTCCTTGGTCATAAGGGGTGAAAGATCTCATATACGAAGTATATGCACACGAAAGAGTAGATATACCCTAGAAGGATATTGAACCTACTCTTGACCCTCGTGATAAGAAGAGGGGAGGCCTCGGTGCAGGACTCAATTCATGAGCGTCTGCAGAAGTAGAGAACCGAATAAATGAGAACACTACATGTGATAAGATGAAGAAGCTCAACGATGTTGAAAAATCCTGAAGTGAGCCATCCGGAGATGGTAACATCCTGAAGTGATCCATCCGAAGATGATAACCCGACATATATTTGCGCGCACAATTCCATATTGGGAAGTCGAACACCAGACTCGCGTCGTTGTGGGAAATCACGAGGAATTGGAAGAAATTTATATAGATATATCCCAAGTGATGCGAGAAATAAAAAAGACTACAATTGTCGACATATATTTGCCTCTAAAATTGCTTAAAATGGATCGAGATCCAAAGTCCATGGTAGAGTGCGGAAGCGCTCGATTAGGTCAAACAAAGGAAGCAATTGAGGCAATTCGCTAATAAGAGAAAATTTCTAGTCTGTGGTGAATATTTCTAAAGTGATTCCTGCGAGGATCAAATGGGTTTTCATCCGAAGAGAAATGAAAATACCCTGGTGGTGAGATATAAAAAGCGAGGCTTGTAGCACAAGGGTTCACGCAGAGACCCGACATCGATTACGATGAAACATATTCTCCCATGATGAGTGGAATAACGTTCCGATACTTAATATAGATGGCAGCTAGCTTAAATTTAAAAATGCAGTTGATGGATGTGGTGACCAGTATATTTATATGGGTCCTTTGGATTGAACATTTATATGAAAGTCCCTGAAGGAGTAAAAGTCCGGATCCTAATAATCGCAACATGTATAGTGTCAAACTAAAGAGATCGCTATATGGAATAAAACAGTCGGGAAGAATGGGGTATAACCGGCTTAGTGAGTTCCTCCTGAAGAAGGGATACTCCAATAATAATGATTGTCCCTGTGTGTTCATAAAGAAATCCCAGAACGGATTCTGTATCATCTCAGTGTATGTTGATGATCTGAATATCATCGGAACCATAGAGGAGATAAAGGAATCCAGAGCTTACCTCACGGCGGAGTTTGAGATGAAAGATTTGGGTAAAACCAAATTTTGCTTAGGCCTCTGACTAGAGCATCTCCTAGAAGGAATTCTTGTTCACAGGTCATCCTATACCCGGAAGGTATTGGAAAGGTTAAACCCCCATGGTCGTAAGATCCCTTGAAGTGGATAAAGACCCTTTTAGACCGAAGATGGAAAATGAGGAAGTCTTAGGACCTGAAGTCCCATGTTTAAGTGCTATTGGAGCACCCATGTACCTTGCGAACTGCACAAGGTCTGATATTGCATTCACAATAAATTTGCTAGCAAGATATAGTTCAGCTCCAACCAAAAGATATTGGGCTGGTGTAAAGACTGTACTCAGATATCTCCAAGGTACTCTAGATCTTGGGTTGTTTTTCCAGAAGAACCAAGACTTGACCATGGTGGGATATCACGGATCTTGGCTATCTGTCGATCCCCACAAAGCCAAATCTCGATGGTTTTGTGTTTCTCGTGGTGGTACAACTGTTTCTGGCGGTCTTGTAAATGCAGAACCTTTGTAACTACTTCTACCAACCACTCAGAGATTATAGCCCTGTTTGAAGCCTCACGTGAATGTGTTTGGCTGCGACGTGTGATTGGCCATATCCAGAAGTCATGTGGCCTTAACGCCGTCGATACCCCCACAATTATCCATGAAGATAATTCTACTTGTGTTGCACAAATGCAATTGGGTTATGTAAAGAGCAACATCACGAAGCATATTGCTCCTAAGTTATTTTATCCTCACAAACTCCAGAAGAGTGGTGAGATAAAAATCTTACAAACTAAGTAATGTGAAAATCTTGCAGATTTATTCACTAAGTCCTTGCCTAAATCCATATTTCAAAGATATGTTAAAGGCATTGGAATGAGAAGACTTAGAGAGATGCAGAGTTTAGGGGGAGAAAACCCTTAAATCATAACCCTTATTGCGATCCTGAAGATCCTAATAAAACCACGAAGGTAACAAGTTGTACTCTTTTTCCCTTTGTGAGTTTTTCCTGAAGTTCTCTCACATAAAAGTTTTTGATGAGGCAACTAGTGCAACATAGCATGCGAGTGCGATGTACTCTTTTCTCCATCTCCATTTTTTCCCATTGGGTTTTTGAGTGGAGTTTTTAACGAGACATATGCATTACACGGTATTCGACCAAGGGGGAGTGTTATGAGATAAGGAAACCTAAACCAAATATGGTTAGGACTCTATCTCTTCATAGTGTGGTCGAATCTAAACTCTCTCTTCACGCCGTTATATATATCGGGTGTCCCTCATTGTAAACGATGCATCAATAAAGAGAGAGATTTCCACCCTATAATCTGTGTGTTCTCGATTCTTGATTCGCGTATTTGTGCATGCGTGTTGTTGATTCGAGTAGACAATCGTTAGCGTTCTTCGACGTTTTACAACAGTGCTGTTTTTGTTTGCTGGTGCGCTATGTGCATGTCTCCTTCCTGTTGGTGCCACGAAAATAGGACCCAAAATTCTCCCTCACGACTGAAATCTGGTGTGCACCATGGTGCATGTGGTGCCATAAAAATAGGAAGTAAAATTCCTCCTCACGGCTAGAGAAACATTGGACCTTCCTTGCATGCAAACCTCCACAAAATAGCAAGAAATCTTTGTGACTGAAAATAATGGTGTGCCACAAAAGATCTCCTTTTCCTTAGCATGCAACCATGTTATTTCCCTCACAGCTGCGTATGTTGAATAAAATTCCTCTTTTCTTTTTGTTCATGGTGTCCCTTGTCTCTCACAGATAGTTCTATTGAAACGCCTGTACATGTAATAAGTGAACAACAATGATTAGGCAATATCATCTGTTCTGTAATTAAATAATTTATTTCTTTAAGAAACAAATTCACCTTTTGTCCAAGACGCCGTGTACGGGATCATGTCATTGGACCTTGCAAGTCAAGGGAATCTTCAATGTGTCAGGTAGTAACTATTGTAAATCTAGATATTATTTTAATTTCAGATTTGAATATGAAACATAATTCCAAAATAATTAAGCACAACAGGCTAGACAAAAGACACCACATATTTCTGAAAAGTAGATCCACAGAGGAAAAATAAGGGAATTCTTACGATGGGCTTGATGACGAAAAGGAAGCGGCCTTGATAGCGACCGTAGTAGAGGAAGTAGTCGGCGTGAGAAGCAATAGGCGTCGTGGATCGATCAATAGCAAGATGAAGAGCTCGGCGGTCGCGCGATTCGCTGCCTAGAAACCTTATTGCCGCCCGTGCGGTTCTCGCGCCGACAGCGGTTCGGAGATTCTGCTCTTCTTGCCTCGCGATGCTGCGTCGAGAGGAAGGTCGGTGAAAAACGGCGCACCACGAAGACACAACCACGATCACAATGGATGAGCGTGAATGCGAGCCAAAAGCCCCATCATGCGGGCGTCTCCAGATTTTATAGCCTCGCACGATAACGGTCAATAAATTAACCATTACAACACCATTAAGCGCTAGTAGCGTAGGTCATTCAAATGATCGTTTCTATTAAAATCGGCGCCATTATCATGGTTGTTTCAATTCTCGATAAATTACCCCATTAATTCACTAATAATAGAGAGAAACCGAAAAATAAAGGGTTTAAGCGTGCGAGAATTTAATCCACGGCACATGAGTCATAAGTCCGCAGCGGGAAAAATCGCTGATAATTAAGTGAAATCTGGCGTGCGCATGCGTGTGACTTTAACCGTGCTCCTCACCCTCCATATACCTCATTACAAGGCATGGTGGGAGCTCTCCCTTTTAAGTTGGCACTCTCCTCTCTTAACTAGCAATATGGTATTATTATTTGTAGCTTTGGCATTAGAGATAAATAGACCACTTAGGCCACATTTCTAACAGTAACGTCCTCATCGCCACTTGTTTCCCACCCCACGGTCAAGAACACAGACTGATATCAAATTATATTTTGTTTAGATCCACATTTCACCAAAAGAAGAGAGATAAGCAGTCTTTGATGCCCTATACGCTAAAAACAAAAAGACCATGTAGACCCTTCATATTAAAATTAGATGATAGGGAATCACATGCATCATACTCTTATCTTAAAACATTTTGCACTAACTTAACAGGAGAACGATAGGTAAAATGCACATTTATACAAATCTTTAAGCAGCACCGGTATACTGTAATACCGCAGATCGTTTTTCCAGGGTTTTTGGTCGGAATTGTTTTTGTTTCCCTAAATCCAAGGATTTATTCGGAATGGCAAAAGATTAGTCGTCTCGCAGTTTTAAGAATCTTAGCGAAAAGTTTTGAGATATGCAGAATGCATGTCGGAAGGGTGATTTCTCCGAGCCGAACTTTTTTGCAGAAAGTTTTTACCCAAAGGATTTTCGTTTCACCGTGTTTTTGAAAGTTAAATCTTTGGAGATTGTGGGTTTGTGGTCTCTAGATTTTTTTGTGTAGCTTTTACTCTTTTCTCTTTTCCTAGCCTTTTATTTGGTTCATCCATTTAAATTAAAGGAAGAAAGAAGAGATAAAGAGAAACCTAGTCTTATATATAAAAGGAAGGAATTTGAGTGGAACCTTTGAATAAAAAAGCTCTTGGGTTGTTTCTCCACCTTGCCGTGTCGTGCCTCCTCCCGTCATTGCCTTGCCAGCCATGCCGACTCCTCCCACGGCCTTGCGCTTCCCCAGCCGCCGCCTCCTTCCCTCCCCTCCCTCCTGCCTCCCGGGCAGCGCCGTCGTGGTCCCCACTCCTCATGGCCGTGCTGCTCCTTGAAGCCTCCCGCGCCCGTCGTCGCCCGCGTGTCTCAGCGCCGTCACCCGGCCGGTGACCCCTCCAGCGCTCCTGCCGGCGTCGTCGCCCAATGCCCGTGTCCGGAGCCTCCGTGCCGACCTCGCCTCCCGGCCGCCATGCCCACGCCACCGCGCCTAGCCATGCCAGCGCTCCGTGGCGCCCTCTCCTTCGCTGTGTGCGCCTCGAGCCAGCAGCTCTCCCCCACCTCCCTCCTTCCTCCATGGATGTACTTTGAGGTAGTCTAACTTGGGCATTTTTCTTTGCATGCCATGTGTTCGATGAAATGGCTATGAGGTTCTAGTGGGATCTTGAGCTTAAGCTTTAATGAAATTTTGAGTTTATGTGCATGGTGAATGAATGTTGCTTAGGGATGTTTATTTTTGTATGCTTGATTATCAAAACTGGAGATTTGTGAGTAATGAAATTGTTATGTGTCCAAATATGTATTAGCGCAGTCGCTTATATATTCATTTATACCTTGTTTTGTTGGCAATAATCCTATGTAGTTTGGTGCCTGAGATGATACTTAGTTTATTTGGGTCAAACTGATGGCTGCATGCTTTAGATTTTGCCCTTTCATGATTCAAATATTGTAAGTCCTGCTCAAAGTAACTAGGATTGTATGCACTTAAATGATGAGTCAAGGCTACGCATGTATTCTTGTGTTATGCTTTATTATTTGATTAGGGTTGCAAGATCCGGATGATTGATCTTAATGTCTTGACATTAGGTTAAGGATATGCATCTTTGTTATTTTGAAGTTTAGACTCGAGAGCTGTGTATGTATTCAATGTTTGTTTAATAGAGGATAGAAATATTCAAGATTTCTTCTGTCATGATTACTATGTCGATTGAGTATCATTCCATAATTATCAAGGTGTCGCTATACTTTGATCCTCAATACCTTTTGATTCACTCAACTCAATCTGAATATAAATGGGTTACGCCATACTGGTTATGGTTACTCAAATGAAAGCATGCAATAAGAAAAGGTAATTCTTGAAATTAGTATGGGAAACACAAGAGCAAGCAATCGAGAATCTTTTGATAGAACTAAATCCTCTATTCTTAGCAAGATTATCCGGTGTTTGATGATGTGGATTAAATGAACATGCATGCTTGAAATGCCAAATGCTCTTGGATTCTTTAGTTGATGGAATGCAGATTATTTAGTTATGTAAAGTTTTTACTTATTCATTGACTTACTTCACATGCAAAAGAGTTGTTTTCTTTTGTGCGTGTTTCAGTGTGCATAAAGTTGAGTTGGATGATTATTGTTTAATTGCGAGAGAATGTTTTGTCGGGAGTGGCCTCATCAGTATGCCACTCTATCCTTCGTCGGTAAAAGGCAAGTACATCGAGTTGTGTGTTAATTGAGTTGTTCGTGGTTATATCTCTGTTCATGGCTAATTTCTATTGATTATGGCAAGTGTTAGTTAGATTGGTGATCGTCCTTGAGGGCGTGATTAGCTATTGGATTCGAGTGGTCACTAGTAAGCCTTAATCTGGTAAGTTCTTTGTACCTTTGTAACATTGCGGTGAGTATCGAGTATAGAATGCGTGGATACTCGTGCTTAATTGTGCCCCATCTGGGAAATGGAATTGAGTGTGTGTGCGAATAGATTAGATGGTTAGTAATGTGAGAATTTGGGCTATGTTTATGTATGAGTGTGGTTATGGTTATGAATGTGAGAATTTAGGCTATGTTTATGTTTGAGTGTGGTTTTGGTTATGAATGTGAGAATTTGGGCTATGTTTATGTATGAGTGTGGTTATGGTTATGAATGTGAGAATTTGGGCTATGTTTATGTATGTGTGTGGTTATGGATATGTTAGTGTTGGCGATGAATGAAGGGTTGCATTTCATTCATGTAAATTGCATTGTGCATTCATAATGGAAGAAGCGACCCATTCGATCACGGGCCTCTGTGTTCACGTAGTGAACACGAAAGTCCTACCTCGTAGTCCCATTCATCGAGGCGAATGGGAGGCGAGACGATGAGAGTATGCACCTTCCATCTACGGGATGGAAGGGGCGTGAAGTGCACACCGACGGGTGGGCACTCGGCAACTCTGATGCGTGCATGGAAATGAGCATTCATGTGCATTGCATTTTTAATAATGAGTCTTTGTGGTAAATGGTGTGTCATATGGATGGTGATTTTGGTAATTGAAGGTTGGCGTAGACTCAACCCAAAAAGGGGAGATTGAATTGAATTTAATGAATTAGCACATTTCTTTGCCCTGCGAATTATGTTGTATGAATATCATGGAGTGAAGTCGAGTTATAAACTCAACTGCAATAGATGAAAATGGTTTGCGTTGCAGCAAGGGGTAGTTGAGTCGGGGGACATTGTGTCTTAGAGTTAAGTAGCGCTTCTTCGACGTTGAATGGGTTTATTATCAAGTTGATGGTTTGATTGCGGTAATTTTCTTGTATAGTCAAGTTATTGCTTTAAATGGGTATAATCTGCGTATTGTCAGGATGTTGCTTCATTTGTCTTCCTTGCTTTTATGGTCAAGCTCTAGCGTTACTTATGATAAATTAAATTGTTACTCTCGTGTACTTTCTTTGAGTCATCGACTCACGCTTGTTTGTTGTGTTGTTGCGGTGCATTGAAATCGGTATGCATGGGGAGTAGTAGCACAAAACGCGTTTGCATCAAACCATTTAATCGATTTGTAAAATCTGGTTGTATTGATTATGGTTGTAATATGTAGATTAAATGCATGGTGTAGTTATTAAGTTCTATTGGATGTGTGATTGATTAACTAAGGACTGCTAGAATGATATCATAAGCGCAATTGTTTTCATCTGTGCGAGTGGATGGCCTAGTTTTAGGGAGTGTCTTTGCGAAATTTTTAATAATTATGACAACCTCCTAGTTGTTAGCTGCTTTGCAAATATTTATTCTTAGCGATTTGTAATTGTTGATGCTAGATGGGGTAACATTAGGAACGCGGGGTGCGGGGTTATTCTGATTGGTATCGAGCGGGCTTTAGGTGCGTGGTATGTGAAATTAGTAATTTACCTAGAGTAAACTAAAAGTTGATGTGTGGAGTTAGAAACTGGTATAGGTATCTACTTTTAAAATTTGGCCTTAGGGTAATAACCTTAAAATCTGGAATAGCGTGGTTCATTAATATAAAATTTGACACACTTTCGGATGCAGTAGGAAGGATGGGTATCATTGCATTACGCTTAAATGTTGTATATAAGCTTTGTTGTTGAATGCTAAATTATTGTTGCGTATTGCTTTGACTATGAAAATTTGTTGGAATCGGTCGCTTATGTTCATGATATTGGTTAAGGCGAGAGGTTTTGACCTGTTCCTTTGGTCGAGTTGTAGGTGTGGTGGTTAGTGCCACCCCTTCTTTGTTTAGGAACCTTTCGTTCTTGAGTCGTCGTTTTGCGGAGGCGATTTAGAGGGTAAGGAGGAAGGTTGGTTTCTTTTGCCTTAGATGAGTGGATTCAAAGAGAAAGAGGCTAGTGATGAATCCTTTTGGATTTCGGTTGCTACCCTTTTGGTGTCCAATTTGATTGTTTCTTTTGTGGAGAAAGGTAGGGCATTGTTCTTGTGGTTGTTTAGCTCTTCATTTAAGAAAGTTATTGAAGTTTTCTTGGTGCAAAACTTAAGTCGTGTGGATTTTCAGTGTTAAGGTTTTATCGGGAAGGACGTGGTGGATCTTTTCGTTTTTCCCCTTGTATCTATCCTCCTTCTCGGAAGTTGTAAGTCTGGAGATTTGTTTAAGGAATTGTTTCCCGTCAGAGTTTGGTAATTTGAGAATCGAGTTCCTTCGTGATTTTTGGATGGGTTTCCTTGGAAAAGAAAATGTCTATTGGTGTTGTTCACGTTTGTAAGTTGTCGTGTTATTTAAAGGGTCGGGGTCACATTTTGTTTTCTTTCCGTGGGTAGGTGACCCACGAGGATGTTTGAGACTCTAAGCCTGTGATGTATGGTTAGAGCATCGAGATGATGTAAGGTATCAATTTGGTTAAAGTGAATTGTGATGGTAAGTGATCCCAAGTAAAGGATGGCGTACGGTGTTAAATTAAGCGATAAATTATTTGCGCTAAAGAAGTGAGCGTGGTTCTCCTTGTTGATTGTCATGAGATAGATTTGGTTAGGGTTTGATGATACTATGACCGATGGTGGTTATATGAATAGTAGAAAGTAGTTAAAGAAAGATTGGGTTTTGTAACTCTATGTTGTCTAGAGCGGATTTGATTAGAGTTGTGTGATGTGTTGGCGAGTATTTCAAAGTGTGAATCTGGTGAATGTTTCGTAAGTGATTCTGTGGGTTAGGTGGTTGTTGGGAACGAGTTTCCTTTTCTCTTGAGGAAGAATGTGATGGTTATGGGTTCAGATGCTTAATTTGAAAGTTGGTTTCCTCTACCAAGCGTCGGTTTTGGTTTAATGCGAGAGATGGGCTTTGAAATGCTAGAATCGATACCATGCTCCCAAGTTTACTAATGTTGGCTAGGATTAATTGTCGTTGATGCCATGTTATCATGTTCTTTTGAAGATCATCGGACTATATATGTATTTGTGTATGATGCTTCTAATCAGTTGATGCTTCTGATCATTTTCGAAGTACTTGCATGTGCTCGAGTTTTGCTTACTTGATTATGGTTGTAATATGTCGTTCGTCGTGGTGTAGTTATTAAGTTCTGTTGGATGTGTGATTGATTAACTAAGGACCTGCTAGAATGATATGGCCTAGTTTTAGGGGAGGTGCTGCCGAAATTTTTAATAATTATGACAACCTCCTAGTTGTTAGCTACTTTGCAAATATTTATTCTTAGCGATTTGTAATTGTTGATGCTAGAGGGGGTAACATTCGGGGCACGGGGTGCCACACCCCGAAGAGCTATTGTTATAGAAAGTGCCATCAGAATGAGCTGGATGGGTGTTTTGCCAAACATTATTCTGATATTGCTAAACAATGTGGAAAGTATGGAGTGCTAGTCTTGTTGTGATCTTATTCATGTTAGTTGGCATATTAGAAACAGTCTATTTTCATTTTGAACTGTTTATGTTAATCATTTGCCAAAAGGGGTACATATTTCGGTGGTGAGCATGTGTTAGTAGATCTTTGACCAAGAGGTAAAACTCTGTGGGAAATGTGGTTTGCTAAGTAGTAAGTAGATATCAGGTAATGCATGATTATGGATTTGATAGTGGTTATGTGGTTATAAAGGCTAATCGATGAGGAGAGATGTGAATCAGGGTTTTCTTGGTTCTTAGGGGATTTGAGTTTAGAACCTCAGCTGTTCAATCGAATAGAATTAAGTGATTCGGTGAAAAAAATTTGGATGATTAATAGAGTGATGTGGCTTGTGTTAATCATGTCATCTCAAGTTTGTTGATCGTGAGGTAGAGGGTGAGAGAGAGAGAAAGTTTTGGTGAGTGAAATTGAAGAGGAAAATTAGAATTGAGTTGGAGACTAGTGGTATGATCTTACGGGAAGAATCATTGGTTGAGTGCAGTCGTGCGTTGAAGCATTAAAGAAATTATGCGAGTTGTCGGACGGTGATGAAATGGTATGAATTGAGATTTTGGCTATTTGCCGGATCTATTGGAGTTTAAGCGTGAGAGTTATGAATTCTCCGGTTGAGAAAGTGCTTTTGGGATTCTGGTCTAAGAAAACTACTTGGTGGTGAGCATAAAGTAGATTTGGTTTAGCCTTGGTCTTTAAGTAAGACCGGGTTTTCGGGACTTGTGCCATGCCAATTTAAGGAGGTAAAGTGAGTGTTGATTCAAAAGGGATGTATTGAGTTAAGTTCTTGCTTCTTTTATTGGAAAGATAAGTGGATTGAATTTTGGAGTTCCTCTTGCATGAGGAATACCGGTTGTTGCCGGGTATCCTTGTTTTGTATTTTGTTTCCATTGTTCTTATTGGTGTTCTTGTTTTGGTCGAGAATTCGAGGTCGAATTACATTAAGCGAGGAAGAGTGTAATACTGCATCGTTTTCGGGGTTTTTGGTCGGAATTGTTTTGTTTCCTAAATCCAAGGATTTATTGAGAATGGGAAAAGATTGGTCGTCTCGCGGTTTTAAGAATCTTAGCGAAAAGTTTTGAGATATCACGAGAATGCATGTCGGAAGGTGATTTCTCAGGCGAACTTTTCTGCGAAAGTTTTACCCAAAGGATTTTCGTTTAGTGTGTTTTGAAAGTTAAATCTTTGGAGATTGTGGGTTTGTGGTCTCTAGATTTTTTGTGTAGCTTTTACTCTTTTCTCTTTTCCTAGCCTTTCATTTGGTTCATCCATTTAAATTAAAAGGAAGAAAGAAGAGATAAAGAGAAACCCTAGTCTTATATATAAAAGGAAGGAATTTGAGTGGAACCTTTGAATAAAAAAGAGCTCTGGGTTGTTTCTCCACCATTGCCCGTCGTGCCTCCTCCTAGTCATTGCGCCCGGCCGTGACTCCTCCCATTGGCGCCACGGCTTCCCCAGCCGCCGCCTCCTTCCCCTCCCTTGGCTCCCTCTTGCCTCCAGTGGCGCCGCCTGGTCCCCTGCTCCTCATGGCCGTGCTGCCTCCAAGCCTCCCGCCCGACGTCGCCCGCGCGTCTCAGCCTCAGCGTCGCCCTAGCCGCGACCCCTCCAGCTGACTCCTGCCCGGCGCCGTCGCCCAGCCAAATCCTGTCCGGAGCCTCCCCTGCCGACCTCGCCTCCCTCGGCCGGCGCCCTCTCCTTCGCTGTGTGCGCCTCGAGCCGGCAGCTCTCCCCCACCTCCCTCCTTCCTCCATGGATGTGCTTTGAGGTAGTCTAACTTGGGCATTTTTCTTTGCATGCCATGTGTTCGATGAAATGGCTATGAGGTTCTAGTGGGATCTTGAGCTTAAGCTTTAATGAAATTTTGAGTTTATGTGCATGGTGAATGAATGTTGCTTAGGGATGTTTATTTTTGTATGCTCGATTATCAAAACTGGAGATTTGTGAGTAATGAAATTGTTATGTGTCCAAATATGTATTAGCGCAATCGCTTATATGTTCATTTATACCTTGTTTTGTTGGCAATAATCCTATGTAGTTTGGTGCCTGAGATGATACTTAGTTTATTTGGGTCAAACTGATGGCTGCATGCTTTAGATTTTGCCCTTTCATGATTCAAATATTGTAAGTCTGCTCAAAGTAACTAGGATTGTATGCACTTAAATGATGAGTCAAGGCTACGCATGTATTCTTGTGTTATGCTTTATTATTTGATTAGGGTTGCAAGATCCGGATGATTGATCTTAATGTCTTGACATTAGGTTAAGGATATGCATCTTTGTTATTTTTGAAGTTTAGACTCAAGGAGCTGTGTATGTATTCAATGTTTGTTTAATAGAGGATAGAAATATTCAAGATTTCTTCTGTCATGATTACTCTGTCGATTGAGTATCATTCCATAATTATCAAGGTGTCGCTATACTTTGATCCTCAATACCTTTTGATTCACTCAACTCAATCTGAATATAAATGGGTTACGCCATACGGTTATGGTTACTCAAATGAAAGCATGCAATAAGAAAAGGTAATTCTGAAATTGTATCGGAAACACAAGAGCAAGCAATCGAATCTTTTGATAGAACTAAATCCTCTATTCTTAGCAAGATTATCCGGTGTTTGATGATGTGGATTAAATGAACATGCATGCTTGAAATGCCAAATGCTCTTTGGATTCTTTAGTTGATGGAATGCAGATTATTTAGTTATGTAAAGTTTTACTTATTCATTGACTTACTTCACATGCAAAAGAGTTGTTTTCTTTTGTCGCGTGTTTCGAGTGTGCATAAAGTTGAGTTGGATGATTATTGTTTAATTGCAGAGAATGTTTTGTCGGGAGTGGCCTCATCCGTATGCCACTCTATCCTTCGTCGGTAAAAGGTAAGTACATCGAGTTGTGTGCTTAATTGAGTTGTTCGTGGTTATATCTCTGTTCATGGCTAATTTCTATTGATTATGGCAAGTGTTAGTTAGATTGGTGATCGTCCCTTCGAGGACGTGATTAGCTATTGGATTCGAGTGGTCACTAGTAAGCCTTAATCCTGGTAAGTTTACTGTACCTTTGTAACATTGTAGTGAGTATCGAGTATGGGGTACGTGGATACTCGTACTTAATTGTGCCCCATCTAGGAAATGGAATTGAGTGTGTGTGCGAATAGATTAGATGGTTAGTAATGTGAGAATTTGGGCTATGTTTATGTATGAGTGTGGTTATGGTTATGAATGTGAGAATTTGGGCTATGTTTATGTATGAGTGTGGTTATGGTTATGAATGTGAGAATTTGGACTATGTTTATGTATGTGTGTGGTTATGGATATGTTAGTGTTGGCGATGAATGAAGGGTTGCATTTCATTCATGTAAATTGCATTGTACATTCATAATGGAAGAAGCGACCCATTACGATCTTGGCCTCTGTGTTCACGTAGTGAACACGAAAGTCCTACCTCGTAGTCCCATTCATCGAGGTGAATGGGAGCGAGACAGATAAATGAGGCACCTTCCATCTACGGGATGGAAGGGACATGAGGGTGCACACCGAGCGGGTGGGCACTTTCGGCGATCTGCGATACATGCATGGAAATGAGCATTCATGTGCATTGCATTTTTAATAACGAGTCTTTGTGGTAAATGGTGTGTCATATGGATGGTGATTTTGGTAATTGAAGGTTGGCGTAGACTCAACCCAAAAAGGGGAGATTGAATTGAATTTAATGAATTAGCACATTTCTTTGCCCTGCGAATTATGTTGTATGAATATCGTGGAGTGAAGTCGAGTTATAAACTCAACTGCAATAGATGAAAATGGTTTGCGTTGCAGCAAGGGGTAGTTGAGTCGGGGGACATTGTGTCTTAGAGTTAAGTAGCGCTTCTTCGACGTTGAATGGGTTTATTATCAAGTTGATGGTTTGATTGCGGTAATTTTCTTGTATAGTCAAGTTATTGCTTTAAATGGGTATAACTGCGTATTGTCCGGATGTTGCTTCATTTGTCTTCCTTGCTTTTATGGTCAAGCTCTAGCTTTACTTATGATAAATTAGAATTGTTACTCTCGTGTACTTTGCTGAGTCATCGACTCACGCTTGTTTGTTGTATTGTTGCAGGTGCATTGAAATCGGTATGCATGGGGGAGTAGTAGCACAAGCACGTTAGCATCAAACCATTTAATCGATTTGTAAAAGTCTGGTTGTATTGATTATGGTTGTAATATGTGGATTAAATCGTGGTGTAGTTATTAAGTTCTATTGGATGTGTGATTGATTAACTAAGGACCCGCTAGAATGATATCATAAGCGCAATTGTTTTACTCTCTTTGAGTGGATGGCCTAGTTTTAGGGGAGTCTCACGAAATTTTTAATAATTATGACAACCTCCTAGTTGTTAGTCGCTTTGCAAATATTTATTCTTAGCGATTTGTAATTGTTGATGCTAGAGGGTAACATTGAGCACGCGGGTTGCTTGGTGTTACATATACCTCATTTAAAAAAAAGCAGTACAAAACCTGAAAACTGCATGTATTTCCGGACTAACGAAACTTGTATATTACAACTATTTTTGCCGTTTGAACTGGTATAAAACCAATAAAAAGATGCCGTATAACCAAATCACACACACTTCGAACTTGTCAGTTCTGAAACACGAGCCCCAAATTCACCAGTGTAGAAGGAGCACAGATACATATATAAGACTCCCAGATTCAAAAATAGTTCATAAAACTATATAGAAGAGATGGACCCATTTGCCTGTTGATTCCACTAGTTCCTAAATAGAATCATATGCTTGTCATGTAGACAGTGCATACGCATTCCTCCCTCCCTATTTCTGTGGGTTTGCATAGAGGGTTTTAAAAAACGTTTTTGAAAAAACCACTTAAAATATAAAAACCACAAAATCCGCTCGAAAACCGTTAAGAACCAAAGAGTTAAGAAATAAAAAATGTTGAAATTTTTTTTGAAAAAACTGAGAACCGTTTGGTATTTCACAAGAAACCACTTAATTTTCACCAAAAACTAACCGACTAATTGAATGTTCCCGGTTTTCGAGCGGATTTCAACGCATAAATTTTTTCAAAATTTTTGAATTTTTTGTAATTAGACCGGTTTACCGAGCGGATTTGGATCTCGAACCACAACAGTAAGGTCGAAAGGTTTTCGCAGATTTTAAAACCCTGATTGCAGAACCCAAGCCCACGGTTCCTCATAGACACAAATCCTAGCTAGTTACTGGAGAAAAATTTTGCTCGAGTAACATTGTCTCAGTTACTATCCATACTATCCTGATGCAGAAGAGGATAAAGGATGCGAGATGAAAAGTTAAAGCATCTAAAAGAAAGTTTGAAAGTGATCTTCTTTGAAAAATATGATTGATCTCATCCTTGAACCCTCTTAGATGTTTAAATTTTTAATCATCCATCCTTAGCTATATTCCCCATCCCACTAGATCGGAAGAATGAAAAAGGGTGGATGACTAAAAATTTAAAACAACTAAGAAAGCTTGAAAGTAATCTTCTTAAATCTAAGTCAAATATAATCCTTAAACCTCTTTAAGTGTTTCAACTTGTCATCAACTTGTCTTAAATCATAATCCCCATCATCTCTGATGAGGAAGAAATAAGAGTGGATGACGAAAATCTGAAAACAATTAAGAGAGCTTGAAAACAAATCTTTTCTTGACTCACGAGAAGATCTTCACCCCTTTATATACCACACACATTAAAAATGACCAAGTGACAAATCAGTTACCAAGGGAATCGCAAAAGTTTCCCAAATAATAGTGCCAAAATCGATCAAATAACGGGTACATAACCCAATGCAGTCACAGAAAAACAAAAAGTCTTGAGTAATAAAATCTTATTTCTCAAGACTTGGGAGCTACTGATGAGGATTAAAACCCACTCTCCATGTGGGCCCTTATTTCTTCATAAAATCATGATTAAACATTGACAAATAGGCCTGCTAAACCTAGGCCCATAATGTGTCTAGTAAAAAGCTCATCTCTCTTCCAAACGGTCAGGTCCCTGACCAATTCAGTCAAAGATTCTCAAACTTAGTTTCACATTGGTCTCTCTAATCAACGACTTGGCCACCCTAAGCAGCAAACTGGTTAGGGGCAAGCGGTTTTCTGGCATAACTCTGCGTGCAAACAGTTATTTAACAGAAACACGCAATTACCTGGAAGTTATTACAAGAAACGGTGACCTTTGGTGAGAAGACAGCAGTTAGTGGAAAAGGTGTCTCCCGGTTACAAGACATCCTTCCAGAACTTAAATGTTGCCCCTTTATCAAGGATAAATAGGACAATTGGATAATTGAGGATCATCTGGCATTAGGCATTAGCAATCGCGCACTCCCTGTAATCGCATAGATTATCTTATAATCTAAACTTTCTGTCACAGCCGTTTGGCTAATAAAGAAGCACTCCCATTTTTTCCATCGTGTCCATTTCAATATCTAGGGGCCTATACATAACAAAATTTATGTAAGCTCAGTTAAGAGACCCATGGTCTTGGACATTGACAGTTGGCGCTAGAAGGAGGGCCTCTGGATACTAAAATCAAGTCATTCTTCTTGATGGATTACGAGAAAAATTGGTTTGACCTTGCTGATTACGCCCATCTCACTGTTGATGATGAGCCGACAGAAGAGCAATGTAAGTACGACTTCTACTTTGAGTGTGTTACTGTAGAAGAGTTGGCAAAGATCAAAGCAGAGGTTGAGTCCAAAGAACGGTCATCCCACTCACCAAAAGGTAAGAATCTTGTTACTCCTCTAGTAAATTCAAAGGAAGAAGTCCATGAAGCATGCTCCATAGAAATTGACAATAAAAATATGTCAAAAGGAAGTAATAACCTTATGAACAATTCAGCCTCAGAAGATCATCTCTAAGGTTTGGATTATACACCTTTATTGGATGAAGATGGTAGATTAACGCCTTCAGTTTACTCGGGTTTCCGCGCGTGTGCAGTCACCAATGAAGTAGACAGGCAACAGGCAGAACGTGAAGAACATGAAGCCTAAGAAATTACCTAAAAATCACTTTCGAGTGTGTACGAGGCGTCTGGCGGAAGCGAAGTCTATTGACGAGGCTCGATGTTCATATTTCTAAAATCAACCAAGTACCTCACAGAGACTTCAAGTTCTTAGGGGGCAGCCTTGTCAAGGTGCATTCATTACACCACCACCTCCACAGATAGTGGCAAGAGACCGTGACTCTACTCAAAGCAGCTTACAATAGACAACCCCTTATCGAGAAAATTTGCATTTATTTAAATGCAATTCTTAATCATCTAATAGAGGGAGAAAATGCATTAAACGCAACCGTTATATGGTCAATCGTTGCTGACTTGCCAGAAGCTACGAACGAAGCGCATCTAAGGTCTGTGTCTACAAGATCTTAGACTGAATCCCATGTGGAGGAATCCTTGTTTGGTCGGTGCCGTCAAGGTGTCAGTCATTAGCAAAGAAGATGCTCATAACAGAGAAGTGTTTTTGAATGCTTAACCCAAGGTGAAACTTCTAGCACACTTCCTTTGGTGTACCACAAATGGATCATAACATAACTGTTATATTACATAGACCTAACTTCACACCAGCCCGATGATGTTAAACCCCTGCTATGGTGTTAGAAACACACATCCAAGATATGGTAGTCCGTCCCTATCATTAACACAGTAATTTAGGCAGTCCATCCCTACCATTCACACAACAATTTTGGTAGTCCATCCCTACCAAAACATTTCTCCCCATAGCAAGGCATATACCGTTATCTTAATATGCATTTACCCACACTTGGGTGTGGACGCCTCTTTTGATCAAACCTATCTGGAGTGCCCGTACTACTCCAGCCTTCATATATGCAAAGCCAATTCTAAGCAACTTAATAGGTTAAGACTATCACATATCAGCACTCCTGGTTGTATGGTTATCTTGGCTTGAAAAGAACACAGTAGTTCGGTCCTTAACTCGACCCGAGCAAGAAATCTCCCCCTACACTACATACAAGTCCATCCCTCTTACATCCGGTTATTGCTAATACTTGCCCACGTCAAAACCATAGTTTTATTTTCATTTTTATCAAAATACCTATATCACCATTCCCAATATGTCCAACATTTTCCATCATGTTAAAAATCATTATTCATAACGAATAGCATAACTAACCATTCATTATCCTAATCTAAGGCATGACTAAACATGTGCAATTGTAATCGAGTATATCCATTTGACATTATTAAAATGTCTAACCTTATTCTAGGGTTATCAAGGTTCACACATCCATACTTATGAAGGAAGTTCCATGAGATAACAGGTATATCTGCCAGTACTACAAAATAGCGAATTTACAGAAAATAAATGCATGCATGAATCAATTTGATAAAACAAAGTGAAAATTAAATACTGGGATCAATATGATCAAAGGGGGTGCTTGCAATGCTTAATTATTGTTTACGATGAAGTCGTGATCATAGTTGGCATTGTCGATGATGGATTTAGTGACATCGGGCTCTACATGTCATTTGATGGTAACATAGCAAATAACAAACATCAATAAAGGTAAAAAGAAATTATATGGAAAATCAAATAAAGATTTGCTATAGAAAGAGGTGTGGTTATAGGGTTAGGGTTGTATGGTTTCACATACTCGCGTTTAAGTTGATCTCATATATATATATATACATATATATATATATACATACATATTACTAACGGCTTTAGGTTAAGCGATGATATGGTTCCTTTTATAGATTACCTATTCTTGTTTTATAAATTCAAGAGGCTAAAATTATTTGAGTGAATAGAATTAAGATATTAGTCATTATGCAATACATTATGCATGAATAGTACTTAACCTTAAATATTTTTGCATAAGAAGTAATCTGTACGTGTTGGGTCTATTATGTTTAGGCTACTGGTTATATATTCATGGTTTTAAGAAGGTTTTGGTGATACAAATATTTTATTTGTTGATTCATTATTACTTAAGTTTGCTTGTTTATATTATGGATGAGAGGGGGTGAATGATCTCAAATTAAAATTTTCCTTCCATCAAAAAGATGCAACCAAGCCCTCACAAGAAATAATCGAAAAAGGAGTGATTAACCCTGTATGGGCGGTGCTACCACTCTAGGCCCAATAGCACTATAGGCCGTAGCACTAGGCAGCAAGTGGTAGCACCAGGCCTCAAAAATCAGCTAAGAACTCAGCACAAACTCAAAAGCAAAAAAGATGCAACTTTTGATCGGCTAGTCCAAAACTCATACAACTTGGTGTGCACCATCATATGGAGGTTAGGAACATATTCCAAACTTCAATCCAAGAGATTGATATCAAAGTTTTGACCTTTTTTTGAATTAAAGGAAGAACACACCAAGAAAGAGCAAAAACCCAAAAACTTGACCTTGGACTTGCTTGTGGGGTATTGATGATTAAGATGATATTGGATGACCTCCCACTCGTCAAAGAAAGTAAGAACACAAGTCAAGAAGAACAAGAACCCAATCTATCAAGAATGATCCTTGAAAGAGCAAAAGATCGGTTTCTTGCGAGAAAAAACACAAGAATTGCCTAGATGATTGGGATATGATCTAAAGAAAATTCATTCATCAATCATTCATTCTTGACACAAGAAGCACAAGCAAGTAGGAGGGGAGGCAAATCTAATTTGCATGAAAGTAAATTGCAAGAAAGTAAGTGTGGCATTTAAATGTTGAATTTAAAGCATAATATAAATATGTAAAATAAATTCATACTTGAGGAATTAAACTTTCATTTCAGGAAGGGAGGTTTACAAAGCCACACAACAAAGTGGGCAAAACTCAAAGGAGCACAAAGAACCTCTAAAACTTTCAAAAAGGGAGAGCTACCCCTACCCTCTATTTATACTATTCTTGAGACATCCTCCACCCTTAGATGAGTTCCTTCAACCCTATCGAGCATATCAAGGGCTAGAATTGACTCATTCACACAGCCGTAAATGGGCTAGCCCGAAACCCAACAACCATACTAGGTTTTTGCATGCTTTTCAAAGCATACTAACTAGACCCGCTACTCTATCACCTAGACCATGATCCAACAGCCCTCCTTGATCTGAGTAGCTCCAAGTTAGCATCTCATCCATTCCTTGTATTCTAGGTTAGCAACGACTTCGTCTCTGATCATCTTCTGACAATCCTCAACTGTCTAGACTTCTGGTGCACCTCGCCTAGTCCTGATCCTCCCTCACCTCACCATGATCGAGTACCAACATCCTGCAACCATAAAAAACAAGGAAACATATCATATAGCATTGCCCAAAAAGATATGCAATGAATCTCATCAAAAATCAAAATTCATACTCAAACCTAACTCAAAAAGCCAGGCCGGTAGCACCACACCCTTAAAAACCCCGTAAAGGTGCTCTTTGGAATTTTTACACCGCCGGTGCTACCGCCCTTAGAGGTGGTAGCACCACAAATTCTGAGCATGACCAAATTGCCTCAAATTTTGAAATAGTTTTCAAATTAACCTCAAACCTAAGCACCACATTCTCAAATGATATCAATAACTCATCACCATCAAGAGTAGACCTCCACATGGTATTCCAATGGAGTTTAGGGTTTATATTAAATAGGGGTAGGCTTTTAAAAGGATTCTAATGCAAAGCATGTTGTAATAGGATTTTTTCTTTAGAATAGGACAGTCTTGCCTTAGGGAGCATTTTTAGGCTAGTTTTATGAGTATTAATGTTTGTTCGAGTTGTTTTATTCATTGCTTAGTATTATATATTCCTAAAGTCTATGTTATAAAGGGTTGGACTTCGTTTTAAGTTTGCGACTACACTTTACATGATCATTTAACCGTTTTTTTGGCATTAGTAGGTTACAATCCTAGAAGAGTTTTAAAACTAATTTTTGCATCTTGTTACTTTTATCCATGATAGTTTATTTGTATATGAAAGTTGAAGTCTTTTACGAATTTAATTCAAATTAGATCTTTTGCCAACTAATATGATCTTGACCTTAGGGATATTTTAAAGTTTGATTCATGATTTAAGGAGTTATGGTTGATGTATTTCTTATAGTAACCATATTAGGGTTTACTTAATTTAAAGTATTGAATTCAATGATCGAGTGAAGTTTATTAAGTTGATTTATGGTTAGGGATTCTAACTAACCCGAACATATTTATGATCGTAGCTAGTTTAGTTCTTTCTTGTGAAATGAATCATTTAATCCAACTAAGGTTTGCTTTAACTCAGGGTTTGACATTTTAGGTCAGAATTTTGGATACTACAAATAGGTCATGAATATCCTATAATTATTTTTAATACATCATTTTAATAAGAATTCTTTATATGGCATACATGCATAAAAGTATATTTGAGGCAAGGATTGTTTAAGCTTAATTAGATGCTACTTTAATGTCTCGGTGTTTTGATTAATCCAATTAGTCAGGCTCATTTAAGTTAAACTTCTGGTTTTGATTGAAAACTAATCAAGGATCTTCTCTATTTGCCTTTTTACCTTTTGATTCAACGGTCGATTAATTACATAAACAGGTGACCTCACTTGTCTTGTATGAGGGCTTCCATGGGACATACATGTATATGGGCATAAGAAGTTAAACTATTTAAAGTTAGCTTAAGATCTTAATATTTGAGTTCAGAGATTAACCAAGCTAATTAAACCAGCCTCCTGATTCAAGAATTGAAGTATTTAAACAATCGGACTTATTTGCTTTCTGTCTTTTAACCATGAACTAGACAACCAGTATAGTTTCCAATTAGTTTGTCCCATGTGTCATTTTCTAACAATCAAGGCATCGGCTTACATTTGCATGAGCGTTTCCAGGGTATATGTTATACATGTATACATGTTTACTTAGGACAAGGTTTCTTGAGTTTTATCTCATAATATTTAAGATCTTGGTATATGAGTGTAAAAGTTTAAACAGATCTTGGTTACTCAAGTTAAGCCACCAACATATTGGATATGGTCAGGTTTCAATTTAGTATTGTCTCTGCTTTTTGAGGTGGAGATTTAGTCAAATCATCACTCACTCTTTGTTTTTGATCTCTTGACTAACTGGTTAATTATTCTCCTAACTAGTTGGTCTCACCTGATATGAGCTAACGGAGCTAATGAAATTACCAACACACACAACTTCTTAGCCAATCTAGGTACAGGTCAACTATACACTGGTCCTATGTCATTGTCTCCTGACCAAACCACGATCGGATAAGATCCTAATGAACAAGCACAGATAGACGTATTGGTAAGCTACTGTCATATTCCAAACCATGAAGTCCGACATGCCAGCTCCATTAGGAGTACTTAAAAGGGTTAATATGCTTTTCTAAGATAAAACATCATTTTAACAATCTTAGGAGCATATTTTGTCCTAGCTACCTGTACTCATAGCAAGCGTTGAAACGATAATAAAATTCATATTCATAGTTGCTCTGCAAAATTGTTTTATTTAAATAATACTAGTTTTTATAGGTTTAGTTCTTAAAGTCATATTATCGAAAAATACATTTTAGTAAAAAAAAAGCAAAAACATGTCCAAATACTTTACCTTTGTAGCATCAAGGGCCCTGATCTCTAGGGTTCTTTGAAGCCATTCTCAATCTCAATGGTTCAAATTATTTTCGTATCTACAGAAAGTTCTTTTTAAATTTTCGCATGAATGTCTTCATGGGTATATCTTTACTACATCTAATTACGAGTTAGTGGTGATGATCCGTTCTCCCCGGCGGACTACCCACGAAATTGTCATTATCCCGATCTTCTATACATTAGCGAACAGAGAAAGTTTTAATTCGGTTGGATATGCATGCATGCGTGATCTGCAGTGTATCAGATTCTTATCTCAATCAGCCGATTCTATCTCCAAATACCGCATGACCGATTCTTTTTCCATATACTGCACGCATACAGCTTCTGAGTTACCATATGCCTTTGAGTTGCCATATGCATCATTTCCATTAAATATTTACTTGCATGTGTAGATAAGATCATTTTTTCTTTTTATCTAATCACGTATGGACTTGATTTCGATCGGCCAACAGCATGCGCATGGCTATGCATGAAGTGACTAGAGAAGTTTGTTATCTTTATCTCTACTAATTCTAATTAGGAGTTAGTGGTGGTATCGTCAGTTCTCCACCCTCACCTTAACTGCGATGTGCCTACTGCTGCGGTGAGTGGGAAGCGGGCAGTGGCCACCCCGGTAGATTGGATTAGATCATCCCGTTGCGGGAGGTAAATGAATATGCATGACTCATTTATTGCTTTCCTTTCTCCCATTGATCTAGAATTCGAATCGACGGCGATTGCTCCTGGTGCTTTTCAGATTGGATCGATTGATTCCCTTCCGAAGGAAGCAGAGCTCCGATTCATAGAGTTGAATCTCTTCTCGCATCTTTCCATTTTGTTGCCTTTCTTATTCGATGATTTCTTAATCTGGATTCCATAAATATCTCCTCGGTTGCTGAATCTATATAACCCCACCACTTCTTGCCTCTCCTGCAGTGTGTTGAGCTTAACCGTTGAGCGGAGGTAATGAATGACCTTTCTGATCTTGTCGATGTGGCACAAGGGCAGGGCACCGATGGTGGGTGGCGAGATAGGCTGGCAACATTGCTGGAGCTTGCCACGGTGGATGATGTCAATAGGTTGAGGGAGGCGCTCACGGGAGGAGGCGAGGCGATATAGCTAGTTGATTATGTCTGACAAGCTTTGGCTAGGGTTTTGGCGGTAATGTTTTCATCTTCTAATTTTGGATTTATTCGGTGGGAGATAAGTTGCGTTGTCGAGCAATTTTCAGTTTTATTAAAAGTTTTGGATTCCTTAGTAAGTTTTGGAAAAGGGTGTTTTCTTGAGCAGTATATTTTCTCTGCAAGTTTTACTCAAACGAAAATTTCTTTAGCGATAAGATTTGGAAGTTTGGTTTTGGCCTTTTTTTCTTTAATTCCAAAACCTTAGTCTTTCATGCATTTAATCCTTTTGTTTTGTCTCCTCACCTATCTTCTAAATGAGTGGCCATAGTTTCCCCAGTCAAGAAAATATCGTAGAGTCTCCGTGGCCATAGTTCCCGTCTTCTTAGCACCCACCTAGTCGCTTTGCTCCTCCTTGGCCTTGGCCGTCCCAGTCGCCTCGACCTCGGCCACCTCCCGAGCTCATGCCTCCTCCGCCTTCGGCACCTGCGCCTGAGCCGCCCAGCTCCTCATCACCCGGCACCTCCTGACCGGCTCTTCTCCGGCCGACGCCGCCTTGCGCCTCATCCCGGCCTGGTGCAGCTCCTCCCGGTCTCCCCCAAGCCGAACGCTGCCGCCTGCTTTGTTGCTCGTGGCCGCCTCGAGCCGCTTTGGCTGCGCCGTCTCCTGTGTGTGCCTCCCAGGCCTGCTGCGCCCGCCCGGCAGCCCCTCACTGCTGGCGCCAGGCGACCCTTCCCGAGCAGTGCAGCTCTCTCCCACCTCCCACCTCCCTCCTCCCTCCATGGATGTGCTTTGAGGTATAAATTTTGGGGAAATTAGTTGCATGTAGGGTGTTTGATGAAATGCCTAGCTAGGCTTTCTTGAGAATGTAATGTTGTTGTGTGTGTGGTTTCTTGATAGAATTGTTTGCATTGTGACAATTTGCTAACCTAGTCAAGGTGATCTAAAAACTTATGAAAGGCAATGAAATTTTGTGATTGTAGGTGTTACTTTTACATCATATATCAATGCTCCACAAGGAGTTATGAACACAGTTTTTTTTACTCGTTTCTGGACTTCTACTTGGGAGATTATCTCATAGATGCATAAATACTTAAAAGGTTCAGATGTTGTACCGTCTTATACTAGTAGTACTAGTTGAATCTGTTTAACCATTCTCTCACCCAACTTGTTGTCACCATGTAAAAATGTTGAAAATAAAGTTTGGGTATCTTCACCTAAAGAGATATGGCGAAGTCAGAGAAGTCAATAGCTGGTAGTAATGTCTTGTGCTTTACAAGTAAGTGTTTAATAGGGCAAATCAATTCGAAGACTGGCCATAGAACTCCAGAATACCAGATTCTAGTCATCCTTGGCATCAATAGGATAAGCTCATGTGTATGGGATCCGTATGCTATCTGACCAACCATGTTTGTTTTATTGGTGTTTCTAAGATGCGTTTAGCCTAGAAAAGGCTGTATACTATATTATTAATGGATTTTTCCCTGGTCTATCCACTCTACTTCTTTATTTGCATTTAATGTTGAATATTAAACTGTGATCAATAGACTACCAAACACCAAGTAGAGATCCATCAGTTGTGAACCTGGTAGTGTTTCCTTGGACCGAGTTTTGTGGAATGTTTTCATCTGATTTCATTGTGATTTTAGCTTGCACTTGACTTCTTGTTTTGTGAATTTTATCGCACTATCGAATCGGTGTCCCATGTTTTCAAGTTGCATCCTCCACGAGATTAAATGGCACTAGTTCTAGTGATTTTATTTATGTGGTTTGTTGTCTTAAGTTATATTATGTGTATGTGTTCTAAATTCAGGGCTTTCTTTAATCTTGGGAAGTCATGCGGCGCTAAGATTTCAAAGGCCGCTCCATTTTTCGTCGGTAAAAGGCAAGTGCAACTCCTAGGCGTTATTAGGATGTTAAATGCTTTGTTTGCGATAAGATTATGAAAATTCTAATGAAGTGATTATGTTTATTAGCATGTCTAGAAGTTGTTAGTATGGTGATGAGAATGGATGAATGTTAGCAAATTGGTAAGTTATTCAATTCCTTTTATTGCATTGCATTACGAAATTGTCTGAGCAGTATGGTTATGTTGATGCAAGTGTAGGGACAAGTTTGCACTATAATCACCTAGTTCATATCGTAAATTTAATTTACTTTATAGAAATTAGGTGATGCCTTTCCTGGATTTTATTCATGACATTATTTACTCTCGAATGAATCACATTGGGAAATAGCAAGTTAATTGGTACTTCCATATTGGTTATGGCTATGTGTGGTGAAAATGAATAAGGGATGAAGTGCATTCACGTCAATTGCATAATTGCATTCATGATGGACGGCGTCCCATGTTGATCTGGGCCTCGGTGCTCACCGTAGTGAGCACAAAAGTCCTACTCGTAGTTCCATTCATCGAGGTGAATGGGAGCGAGTCGATGAAGTAGGCCCGCCACGGATGGGTGGGATTGAGGGTGCACACCGGCGGGTGTGCACTCACTATCTATAGGTATCGCTATGACAATGTGCATTATGAGCATGCATGGTGCATTCATTGTTTTGATTCATGAGAAAAGGGATGAGAGCATAAAAGCATTGCATTGTGTGTTGCAATTGGTAAAAGTTAATTGATGAGAAGGAAATGCCAAGTTGAGGATTTTAGTCGTGGACTCATCTGGAGCGATTGTTGAGGCGTGAGTATGGTTTAATTCGTTTCCGAGTTGTATGTGGTAAATGGGGATAGATCTTGCTTCTTTCTTTGGATGATTTCAATTAAGTATTGGTTATGTCAAAAGATGAAGTAGTTGCACTCTTATGTTTGGTTGTATATGAATTCAAACTGTTTCTTTTATTTCTGGATGTCAATTAAAGAAACTTTTATGATGTCTTGTAGCATTTATATTCTAGTCGAGTTCATTATTTCCTATGCTTGATTGCGCTTTGCTGAGTCTTGAACTCACGCGTGTTTGTTTTCTTGTTTTAGGTACTTTGAAGCTGGCTCGTTGGGTTGGGAGTAGTAACACGCTTTGCGGCTTGACCTCGACAATTCGTTTAACCGATTCATTCAGTCTTGTTGTATCTAATAGGATTGTAATGTGTTATGCGTCGTGGTGGAGTTTATTAAATTCTATTGGTTTTGTATTTGGTTAACTAAGGACACGCTAGAATATTATCCTCTTGCAATTGTTTTCTCATCTGCGAGTGGATGTCTGTTTTGTAGAAAGGTCATGCCGAATTTTTCTAAATTTCGGTGACTTGGATTTAATCTGGTTTGGGGAGTTCCAAGGTTGGTTCAATCTTTTAGTAGAGGTATAAGGTTTAGGGTCTTTTGGTAGCATTCGCGGTGCAGTTGGCGCCGGGGTGTTACATTGATAGTGTGGGGCTATGGTATAGCTAGAGTAAGGCAAACGAGCCACGTACGCCGCTGATGGTGGAAGCCACATACGGATGACGCTTACCTCTTCAATGCCTTTGCGTCCATGAGGCAGCAGGTGATACATCTTTCGGTCGATCGATCTCGAATTATGGCATTACAAATTTACAATCCTAAGTGCTGTGATGTTATTATTTAAGTTTGTGAAATTAAAGATAATTTTAAGCTTGAATTTGTAAATAGGTGCTTGGAATTTGTATGCTTCGATGAATTGATTTAAACATTTAGCCATTACACATTCAGAGTGAACATTATTATTTAGATAAGGTTAGTGCTCTTTGCAAATAAATTTTTTATCGCAAATTGAGTTTCTGTTGCATCGCACGGCTACATGGCTAGTATTATAAATACATAAAAGTATACTTAAGACAAGATTTATCTGAATTTAATCAAATTATTACTTAGGGTGTGTTTGGTAGGGCTCCAGCTCTACCAGATCCGTGAATCTCCACCACTGGGTATTCCTAGCTCTATAGATCCGTGGAGCTGAAGCTGTGAGTACATTAAGAGTGTTTAGATGGATCATCTTGTTTATATTTTAGACCAAAAATATAAACTTAATTCACTTTATTTTAGCCTACAAGTTTCAGATCTCAGGTGAATCTGGGATCTGGAGCTCTACCAAATAGGCCATTAGTCCTAAGTTCGATTTTATGGATTAAATCATTTGAGCCTTTCTCTCAAGTTAATCTCCTGTCATTCTTGAATTGGAGGAACCAATTGAAATAATCAATTTGTTCCTTGTGTCTTTAGAGTTGAATCAGACAATAGTTTTAGCTCAATTTAGTGGTCCCACTTGTCATAGAAACAAAGAGCAAGAAAAGTGTTTACTGTTTTTACCCCTTTACTAGCATTGCTTATAGATGGGCCCATTGGTCAGAGAGTGGAAATAGTGAGCAAAGCACAGACCTTCATGGTCAGCCATGGCAAGAAGCTTCGGGTGGCTCTTGGCTGGCAAGGAAGCAGGCATGGGGAGGAAGAAGTGAAGACCAAAATGGAACCTTGAGATCACAACAGTGCCATAGGTGGTCTCGGTTTGGGCTGGAATTGCCTATGGCAGTGACGCCATGGCGATGAACGATTTGACAAAGTGGTGCTCGGTGGTGGAAAACTACGGTGAAGGAATCATAAAATTAATTTGGGGGTTTTGTTCATGGTGCTTGGAGATGCTCTAGCCGAGTTTAATTGAAGAATGGAGCTTTGGAGAGGGAGTTATGGTTGTAGCCAGGTCATTTGGCCATGGTGGAATTGAAGACGATTGGAACGAAATTGAAGCTTGTCTTTGGGAGAGGAGGTGCTAAGATTATTACTACCATACTATAAAATTATCAGAATTAGCTCATGCCTCTATAATTTTTTAAAATTCGGACAATCCAGCTGTCCAGATTTTCCTTTCTCTGTTTTTGAATTTTTTGAGTAGATAAATGTAGTTCAAAAATTTTTTAACTTTTACTGGAGGTTCATAATATCTTATTTATTATACTGTAAAAATGTGAGGTTATTTAATTTTATATTGATTTTGTAAAAATTCGACATTGATATTTTGGATTCTCGATCGTTCTATTTTTATACATCAAACTTAATTATTAATTTTGATATTTTTACTACTGATTGGGTATATCCATTCGAAGATAAGTTAAAATTTTCAGCTCAATATAATGTGGGAATATTTTTTATTTAATTACGACAATTTTATTCATAGTCACATTATATAGTTTTTGATTTCTTTACAACAATAAATGAGCTCACATCTTTTTGAAAATTTTCAAGAATGACTTGGAGTCGATTTGGGATTTATAGGATTTTTTCTAGATTTTATTTCTTGTGGGATTTTGAGTTTTCCATTGTAGAAAAAAGAAATCAATTAAGATAAAAGACTTTTCTTAAGAACTAAAATTCAAGAAAAGTTCAAAAAGATGGAAATTCAAAATAATATTATATTGCAAACTCATTTTCATAGTTTGTTCATTTTGGATGAAATTTTTAAATATTTCAACTTTTCTTTTCTTAAGGATAAAATTCAAAAGAAATGAAGAAAAAGCTGATAATTTAAATTAAAATCTTGATTTCATTTAAAATTTTTATTCAATTCTATTTTAAAATTTTAAATTTTTTTCCTAATTTCAAATTTTTCAGGATGTTACAAGTGATGGGGTTGTCATGCAACGATGCTGATTTGTTGATGGTACGTGGTGCTTGGTAATCAATTGGGATAGTGATCATTTAGATTGAGGCAAGTGGCAAGGGGTAATATGCCAAGGTGGGTTAGATGGGCAGAGGGTTCGTGAAAGTCTTGTCTTGGTCATCTTAAGGACTTAATCTTGTAAGTATTTAACCTGAGTCAGACATGCAACCACATGTATAGAATGAGACAGACCTAGTTAATTAAGTTGCAATGTCTTAGCTTTGGTACTACCAGTGGTGGTGAGGTCCGATGGAATGATGAAGCTCACATGGCACAAGAGGGGTCCTGATTGTGGTAACCAGTCCTTTCAGTGTTGAAACCATAGTAGGTAGTACTGGGTTATGCCAAATCATTGTAAAGGCTTTGTCATGATCTCTCTACGGCACACCAAAGGAAATGTGCTAATATCAATTGCATAAAGAGACGATCATGTCGTGTGGATAAAGTACATAACCTTTACTTTGTGTAAAATTTATTTGGATAAACTTAAAACTTGGATGGGAAGACAAGATGCCATTGGAAAGTTTGAAACTTAACTTAGGGCTAGATGCCATGTTGTAAGTTCAAGCTCCATTGGTTTTGGTAATTGGATTTAAATTAATGCTTAATCATAGTTTAATGACAAATCTAATCATTATGAGATTAATATGGTTATTGAGTTTTATTCTTATTAGTCTCAAATTTGGATGGAAAATAGAAAACCCAAGGTATGCACTCTTATTCACTCTATTATTTTAATGCATACTTAGGATTCAAGTTAAAGAATGAACTCTTCCATTGCTTATATATTAAAAAATATGCATTATGTTTTCAATTCTATATATTACATGAATGCACACATCTAGAGGAGTTTATAATTTAACTTAATATTTCAATAGAATTGATTCATGTCGTCTTGCTAAATAATATATTGGATCAAGACTTTGAAAACTTTGAAACAAGCCTCTGAGTATATATATATATATATATACATATATATATACATATATATATATATACATATATATATATACATATATATACATATATATATATATACATACATATATATATACATATATATATATACACACACATATACATACATATATATATACATATATATATGTATAACTTATGTAGTATAGTATACTCATGCAAATATAGGATAAACTTAAATGCTATCTAAGATTGATTATGTGCATATTGATTCCAAGCTCAATTATTTATATGCACATATTTAATAGAGTCTATTCTATAATTGATGGTCTCAAAAGTATTGACCCTTTGCACCACTCCAATATATTAGATCATTACTTTTCATCAAATTAAGTATATGAAACTTGTGTAGTTATATATACTCATATCAATTTAAATGAAATTTAAATTGAGTTCTGTTATCTTTCAATCATTCAAAGAACCAATTATGTGTTGATGGCGTTCTTTGTTAATTAAGGACAAATGAAAAGTTCTTGAGTATAATGAAGCATTAGTTGCGTCCAAGTACTCAAGATACAATTAATCATTCAAATTGATTTGGGTTATGCTTAATCGATTTTGGGGGCATCCATTATGTGTTAATGGAGTGCAATTGATGATTGGGGTAACCGTGTTTATTGGACTAACATTTTTTATGAGTTGAGAAAGTAGGTTTAGTCCAAGATAATAAAGAATCGGGAGCGAAAAGTCATCATGTGTTGATGAGCTTCAAGAGGAGATCCTGAAGAGAAAAGAAGAGCTAGAGAAGATTCATCATATTTTGATGAACAAGAAGAAGGAGACTCGATTCTAGAGAGAAGATGATTGGGTATCATAAAAGCTCCAAGTGGATTGCTAAAGGTAAAGGTATAACTAGGTAGGGCTAAGGATGTGTTACTAGTCTTTTACCGGTCTTGGTGTTTGGATGGGAGACAAGGTTGCTAGTTAGGTGCTATTAAGAGGGGTTGAGTCTTCTAGCTTGTACTTCATCATGTGTTGATGAACTAAATCCGATTCACTCTAACTCACTCTCTTGTTTGGATTTTGCATGAGCTAAGTATTTGCATGTGTTGCAAATAAGGGAGCTCAAGCTTGCTTCTTATTTGAATCTCAATTGATTTGGTTTTTGCATGGAGCTATGGATTTGCATGTGTTGCAAAAGGGAGAGAGCTTATACAATTTGGTTTATGTGGTTTTTGCATGAAGCTATGTTTTGCATGTGTTGTAAAAAGGAGAGAGTTCATGCAACTTGATTTTAATGGTTGATGTTGGCATGAAGCTAGGTATTTGCATGTATTGCAGATAGAGAGCTCATATATTTGAGTTAAATGCTTTGTATTTTCAAAATGTGTTTTTGCAAAATATTGATGTTTATGCTTATTATCTAGAGCATGAGATAAGCGTTTGCAAATTTGTTTTGCAAAGTGTTATGATAATGTGTTGATCATCTTATGGCTCAAGATTTGATTTGAATCAAATGAATTTGTTATTTGCAAATGTGTTTTGCAAATGGGTTGGAAGTTATGGGTTTCAATTGTAGAGCATGTGTTGGTATTTGTAAATGTGTTTTGCAAAGTATCGGGATCAAGTGTTGATCCTTACATGACTAAGAGGATTGATCTCATAGGTTCTCGGTTTATTTGTGAATATGTTTTGTAGATAAGTTGGAGTTCAATGCGATTCTTTGGAGCATGTGAATTTGGTTTGCAAATGTGTTTTACAAATTGCTTGATCAAGTGTTGATCATCACGTGGCTCAAAGAATCAATCCTTATTGATGGTTGATTTGAAAAGAAAAGATTTCTATGTGAAATCTCATTTTATCTGGAAATCCAGCAGTACCACAAGTGTAAAGCCGATACTACCGTAGAGAGGGGCGGATATCGAGCTAACTCGACTCGACTCGTTAAACTTGTTAAGATAACGAGCCAACTCGAATCGACCCATTTTCTTAACGAGCTGAAAGCTCAACTTGGCTCGACTCGTTAAAAACTCGAGTTGGCTCGAGCTAGCTCGTTACGATGCCTTTGACTATCTACTCATCAAGGTGCTACAAACCTTTAATATTCAATAGTTTTATGACTGTATGAGCATAGATGTAGGTAAGAAGACACGGAAACCTGCATCATGCCTTTCACTGATGAAAATACTTGAAGCATGGAACAATAAGACGACAACTTTGGTATATCTTGCAGTCTGAGGTTTGAAGGATGACCTTGGAATTGGATTTGATCTATACAATAGAACATATGACATAGATCACCAAGACCTTTATCTATAAGAAATAATCCATTTAGGCATAAGCAATATTTGGTTCATTATTATCATGAAATTGTAAAGTAGATTGTTCAATACAATGTTGTTTAGTGCTATGATGAACATACAATACTCGCACAATGTAGGTTAAGAAGAAGTTTGCATAACTTACTCAAGGCGTACTGAACAGGGTCCTATAAGAGGAACAACCTATCTAAGTCTTGTGTGTCTCACAATTATACAAGCTCTTGGTAACACTTACACCAGAACCATCTTCACCGCCAACATCTTTTTCCAAAGCAAGCTGTGAATTGCAGAGTGAAAACAAGTCAAAAGCATGAAAAATGGGTTTTCAGTGAACAATTGGAAAAATGGGTCATTAGATTGCACAAGGAATTTTAATAGGCAGTTGAAAAATGGTGCTATCGCAGAAATGAATGTTTACAAGTCACAAGCATGCCCGAAAATTACAATTGAACAGGAGTGAAATGCATGAACATAATGAATAGTAATATAACTGATTGGTATTTGGTAGTTTTTTTTGGCAATCTCTGGCGACATCAATAATCTTTTCCCAAATTATAATGTTCATTCATTAGGTGCAGCAAAGCTCACCAAATCAAATTGCACATCAAGCAACTGTGGGACTCTCTCCTTGCCCTTGTCTTCCTCCTCAACATGCTCTAACAATTCGTCCTCGGCTTGATTTGCAACAACGACAAAATCCTCCTCCAAACCCTCATCCTCTGACCCGGCAGCCGGCACATCGCTCTCCTTGAGAGGCTATCTTTAAGCAAGGCTCCAAGAATCCATCTGCGAAATCAGATCAAGAAGCAACAATTTTAGCACAGAGATTTGCTTCATGGCCCAAGAACTTGGCAATCCAGCCCAAGAATTGCTTCGTAATCCAAGAGTTCGCATAGACGCAACAATATCTTAAGAAATCTATTTCGAAGCTAGAGTTTCAGTGAACCTGAACAAGGAATTGCTGATTGAAAGTGAACTATCCTTGAATTTTGGGCAAAATCAAAACAAATTCGGGGAAATAGCATAAAACAATAGCAGATTTGATGGGAAAAAATTGGGGGGAAGACTGCAGGAAACTAAACTTGATTGGGGAAGATGTGGGCACAAGAGGGAACCTCGAGACCAACCCCGACGACTCGGGTGAGGAGCTCGAAGTGGGATGCTTGGAGGAGTGCGGCAACGGGGAGACAAGCGATAGCCTCCCAGCGAGCGTGTCGAGCTTGTCGATGGAGGAGAGGAGTACAGCAGTGACGAAAGTGTCGGAAGCAAGGGTGAGGGTGGAGGCGCAGCCGAGTCGAGACTTGGGGAATTGCGGAAGTGAAATGGGGAAAAAGAATCGGGTCTAAAGGTTGAAGGAACAGGACTAGGGTTACAAACTTATAGTGTTTTTTCCTCGTTTGTTAAGCTCGTTAGCTCGCTTGTTAAGCTTGTTAGCTCACTCGTTTCTCGTTCATAACGAGTTCAAAACCCAACTCAACTTGACTCATTAAGGAGCGAGCTCAAGTCAAGTCGAGTCGAGTTTTGAGTGCAGATTAAACTCATGAGTTTTGAGTTTTTTCACCCTAACCGCAGAGCCGTAATCTTGTTGTTTGGGAGCCGTACTTTTCGTGGTCGAGAGCACTCGCGTGTGGCAGGTTGTTATTTTCTAGAAGAGTGCATTTTCTTGATTTTTGAAGGCCAAAGCTACCGTCGGTCAATGGGGGTACTACCAGAGGTGCGGTTGTACTGGGCCCAAGCCGCATGTAGTTATTTTCCAAAGAGGTTGCTTCAGAGTTGACTTGAGGCCGACAGTACTGCTTGTGGAGGCTAGTACTACCGCTCGAACGGTACTACCGGGCTTTTGCCTGCGATAGTATCGGGTTTCTTTAGCATAGCGACTAGTTTTTTAGTTGTTGCCACGAGACCGTACTACCGACCCTAGATGGGCGATAGTACTGAAAAATGTTGTTTTTGCCCATCTTACCCCCAACGGTTAGATTTCATGTAGGGGGCTATAAAAGGATGCCAAGGGCTGGTATATGGGGTTGCTGACTTTGGGAGAGTTTGTAGGAGTTGGTTGCATGTGTTGTACTCTTTCAATTGGTTTTTGGGTTAAGAGTGAGCTCTAATTGCATGTGTTGTAATTAAAAAGTGGATTGAGAGGCTCTTGTGCATGTGTTGCAGTTGAGGAGGATCCTAGTGCATGTTTTGCACTTAGGAGGTCACCAAAATGCATGTGTTGCACTAGGTGAAGTTCAAGCAAAAAGGCTTGGCTTGTTACTCTTGGTGTTTGCGGACACCTAAACGGTGTAGCGGCGTTGTGCATGGTGACCTTCTCAAGAGGATTATGAGAAGACCCGGCAAATTGTGAAGGTTGGTGCTCACCTACTCTGAGAGGGAAAGAGCAACAACTAGTGGATTCGAGGTAAGTGCTCAATTCGTGGAGCGAGTCCAATTTGTTTAGGCTAACCTCAATGTGGATTAGGGGAGACCAGCAAGTCTCCAAACACCACAGTAAAAAATATTATGTCTCTTTGTATATGCTTGCAATTCTATATTTACATTGTTACAATTTGCATTCCTAAAATCAAATTGCTTACTTGTCTTTAGGATTGCAATTTATTGTTAGACATAATTAGTTAGTGCTTATAGTGAGCCTAGTTAATTTTGGCTTTAATTGTCAAAACTGTAGTTTATTGCTTTCACATTAATTATTGGTAAGGTTTTCACACAAGGGTAATTAGGGGTGAATTGATTTCTAGAAACTTGTGCAAGTAAGTTTTAAAAGCCACCTATTCACCCCCCTGTAGTCGGCATCCTCGTCTTATACATGTTTACTTGAGAAATACATGTAGATTACTTATTACTATTATTTGTTTTGCTGACTTTTCAATTTACTTATTGTACTCATTTAAATGCTAATTTGTTGCAAAATAATTATATTAGCCATTCTATTGGAATAAACCTTGCATGTAGTTATGTTTGAATTGTATTCTGTGCATAACTTGTTGAGTGCTTTAACTACTCACCCTTGTCAACAACAAACCACCAGTTGAGGAGTCTACACCAGCTTTGGAGGAGTACCAAGAGGAGATGAATGTTTAGGGTACGGGTCTTGTTAGTTGTCTGTGGTATACTGAAGGGTCATTTACGTTTTCCATTCCTCTTCAATTTTGTTTAATATTCTTAGTTTAGCCCTGTGTGGTATATTCATGTAAGTTGACCATAAGGTCAATCAGCAGGTTATATTTAATATATGGAGTCTTTTGTTATGTTTCTACTGTATGATTGTGGTATTCATCTATATTGAGCTTGTGTGCATTAGCGTAATTCTAGACTACTATGTATGATTGTGGTATTCATCTATGTTGAGCATGTGTGCACTAACGTAATCCTAGACTACTGTGTATGATTGTGGTATTCATCCATGTTGAGCTTGTGTGCACTAGCGTAATCCTAGACTAGTACGGTATACATAGAGGATCCAGAATTGCATATTTTGGTCCTGACAAAGGTGGTATCAGAGCAATACTGACTGTAGGTCTTGGCCCTAGACAGTCTGGTTGTCTCTTAGGTGTGTTCAAAATTATTTTCTAAAGAAAAATTTAAATTTGACTAATAAGAGGCTCTTGACTTTCTTATTCTTCTATTCTGGTTCTTTGCTGAATTTTTGCTTACTTTCTATTGTTACTTGAGGGTGGCTCAGACTTATGGTGAGCGCAAAGGTGGCTATGCTGCAGAACTATGGAGGGTTTAAGGCTTTGTTTGACCACTTTACAAAGGGAACTGTTGGGCTATTAATTGTGTGGAGAGAGGTTTCATTTGCAAGATAGTTATCTACATTCGAGAGGATGAAAAGGTCAGCAAACCAATAAACATTACGGTTAGAAGAGCTACATTTGAGATTGGGATCAGGAGTCATCACTTCTTTCTCTACGGTGGATTTGCTAGGATTATGCCCATGAGCTAGAGGACACCGTGTTTAGGTGGCATCCATTTGGACGTTCTTATCAATGCCGGAGGATTGACAAAAAAGAAGATGCCACGGTGGTGCACTTGGTAAAGTTCACTGTTGCTCAAGAGGATCACCTGCACTTGGTAAAGTTCACTGTTGCTCAAGAGGATCACCTGAAGGATACAACTCAAGAATTGAAGCAAGTGTATGAGGCCTTGAGGGTTGCCGAGGAGGAACTTCATGAGAGACGCATCGCAACGACTGAGAAGACATGGAGTTGGAGGAGGCCTTGTATGGTGATGGTGACCAAGCTATGCAAAAGCAAGACAAGGAAGAGGAAGAAGACCTTAAGGAGCATAAGATGGAGCAAGAGGAGCGTGATGTGCATGTGAACCTTGAGGTGCCAGGTACTAGACATCAGGATCATCTTGCATCCTTACCAGCCCACCCACTAGTGTATGCACCTAGAGAGCCTCAGTCTGGGTGATTAGATGAGTGATAGAGTTAGCTAGTAGTTGAGACTCTTGTTTTGGGTCACATTCCTACCTTTGATGGCAAAAATCGATGTCAAAGATCTAACCTTTTTCAAATTTATGGAAGGGTGTCTCAGCTGGCTCGTGGGTTCTTAATGATCAAGATGATCCTAGATGACTCTCCACATGTCATAGCAAGGTAGAACACAAGACAAGAACACTCAAAAACCAATCTTCCAAGAGTGATCCTCTCAAGAGCAAAAATCGGTTTCTTTCAAGAAAGAATACAAGAGTTGCCTAGATGATTGGGATGTGGTATGAAGAAGACTCATCCATCAATCATATATTCTCAGCAAAAGATCCAAAAGCATTTAGAAGGGGAGGCAAATCCGACTTGCATGAAAGTAAATTGCATGAATGTAAATTGATGAATTTAAAGACATAATGTAAATACGAAAAGTAAATTCAGAATTGAGAGGAATATATTTTCATTTCTGGAAGGGAAGTTTGCAAAGCCACACAACTAAGTGGGCAAAGCTCAAAGGAGCATCAAAATCTCTAAAAACCTTTAAGAGGGGAAGGCTACCCCTACCCCACTAATTATGGTGCCCTTGAGTCACCCTCCACACTTAGATGTGTTCCTTCTACTCTAAGGATCACCATTAAGGACTAGGATTGACTCACTTATACATACATGGGCTAACCCGAAACCCTCTAACATAACAGGTTTTGCATACTTCTCAAAGCATACTAACTAGACACGCTACTCTATCTTCTAGACCACGATCCAACGGCCCTCCTTGATCCGAGTGGCTCCTAGATAGCATCTCAGCCATTCTTTGTCTTCTAGGTTCGTAGCGACTCCGTCTCCGATCATCCTCAGCGATCCGTGACCGTCTGGACCTCCGGCACACCTTGTCTAGTCTCGGTCATCCTTCGCCTCACCACAACCTAGCACCGTCGTCTTGTAACCATCAAAAACAAGGAAACACATCACATAGAATTGCCCAAAATGATATGCAATAAATCTCAAGCAAATTCAAAATTTAAATCTCAAAATTCGCTCAATAGACCAGCACTATCATCCCCTAGGGTCGGTAGTACCACTCGGTCGGCACTACTGCCCCAGCATGGTCGGTAGTGCCGCTCCCTTGGAAACCCAATGAATCCCTTCTTTGGAAAATAACTACCGCTCCCTACGGTCAAAACTGCCGCTCCTGGTAGACACAACTCAAATTGTTTCACTTTGAAAATCCAATTCAAATCAAACTTCAAACTCAAGCAACTCATGCTTAAACACAGTCAATAACTCATCACCAACAAGGTTTGACCTCCACATAGTCTTTCAAATAAACGAGGGATAGTCTATAATAATGTCATAATCAAATTACAGAATTTCACAATCAAGTCACATGCTTGATGATCTATAACATTACATTAATAAAGGAACAACATATGCATAAATACAAGGTAATCATCTTTATGATTAGCCTCTTGGGCATATTTCTAATAACCTCCCACTTGCACTAGAGCCAATCATTTATGTATCTAATACCAGTTGCTCTAGCATGTGCTTTATGCTTTGCTTGTGAGAGAGGCTTTGTCAATAGATCTGCCACATAGGTATTTGTTGCCACTTTGCATATTTTGACATCACCTCTATTCAAGATTTTTCGAATAAGATGATATTGTCATAGTATGTGTTTGGATTTTTGGTATGCTCTAGGTTCCTTTGCTTGCGCAATCGCCCTATTGATGTCGCAATAGAGGTCTAAACGGTTTATAGCACTTGAAAATACACCAAGTTCAATAATAAACCTTCTTATCTAAATTGCCTCTTTTGTTGCTTTAGAAGCAACAATATACTTGGCTTCTGTTGTGGAATCAACAACGGTTGATTGATTTGAACTCTTCTAGCAAACCGCTTCTCCATTAAGGTAGAAGATAGATCCAAATTGTGATCTTCAATCATTCCTGTTGGTTTGGAGGTTTGCGTCGATGTAACTAGTTACAACGAGCTCTTCCTCACCACTATAAACAAGGAACACATCTTTAGTTCTTCTCAAGTACTTGAGGATGTTTTTAACTGCTGTCCAGTGACTTTCACTAGGGTCTACTTGATATCGACTTGTAACGCTTAAGACAAAAGAGATATCTGGGCATGTATACAGCATGGCATATATGACAGATCCGATTGCTGAAGCATACGGAAGTTTATTCATGCGATCTTGCTCATCTTATGTCGAAGGACATGGATTCTTGTAAAGACTAATGCTATGTGACATTGGCAAGAAGTCTTTCTTAAAATTTTGCATGTTGAACATATTCAACACCTTATCGATATATGTACTTTGGCTTAATCCAGTTAGCCTTTTTGATTTACCTCTATAGATCTTAATGCATAATTCATAAGCTATTTTGTCCAAATCTTTCATCAAAAACTATTTTTTAATGATAACTTAACAGACTCAAGCATCGAAATATATTTCCAATTAACAATATGTTATCTAGATACAGAACCAGAAAAATAAGTGCACACCCATTAGTCTTCTTGTAAAGACAGGGTTCTTCATTTTTGATAAATCCAAACTCTTTGATAACTTCATCTAAATGAAGATTCCAACTTCGAAATACTTGCCTCAGTCCATAGATGGATTTATGAAGTTAGCATACCTTCCCAGCAATATTTGGATCAACAAAACCCTTAGACTGTATCATGTACTCATCCTCACTGAGATTTCCATTAAGTAAAGCTATTTTGATGTCTATTTGCCACATTTCATTGTTGAAATATGCTACTATTGCTAAGATAATTCGAATTGATTTAATCATAGAGTGAGGTGAAAAGGTTTCATCATACTCAATGCCATGAACTTTTCTAAACTCTTTTGCCACCAATTGCGCTTTGTGGATATGAACTCTTCTGTCCATGTCAATTTTCTTTTTGAACACCCATTTGCACTACATAGTTTTCACACCATCGACCAGATCAATCAAGTTCCAAACTTGATTGATTATCACTAATGGATTACATTTCGGATTTCATAGTCTCATGCCATTTTTCGGAGTCCACACTTAGTATCGCTTCATGAAAGGTGGCAGGATCATTATTATCTAACAATAGTGTGTCAATTTTTTCCTTCACAAGGAATATATATCTATCAGGTACATGGCATATCCTATTTAACTAAAGTGGGGCTATTGTCTTTTCTGTAGGTTCTATAGCAGTTTGTAGATCTTCCTGTAGCTCCTCGGAGGAAGGAAATTTGAGGTACTTTATAACATTAATTGATGAAACTTTATGCCCAGAAAAAACAGGATATCAATTATCAATAGGTACGTACATCACTTTGATTTCAAATAAATAGAATCAAGATTTAAAAGATATAATCAATGGAGCAATAATGTCTATGACTACGGACACAGATGGTATTAATAATGCAGAAAATTAAATTATGAATTAACCGATTAGATTATAACACAATCAACTGATTGTAATGTGGTACCTTCGAATCGTCTTAATTCGGACAGACGGCAAAACGAAACCCATTATTCGGACAGACGGCACTTCAATTATATACTCGATATGGTTTTTCCCAAATCTGTTGGTTACTTGTGTCAATCAGATCTGATCAAGTACAGCCACAGCTCTTCTTTTGGAAAGAAAGAGTCAGGAGAAACACATGGTGCATTTTTTAACTACAAGATGCCAAGAATTGGTTGAGTGGTCAGATTTCAATGCCCTCATAGTCTCATACACGTTTCCCAATTTGCTAAATGCCAAATCCAGATTGGGCCATCGGGGCATATGCATGGGCCAGCTTGCTTCTCATGCATGCATCTAGAATCAGCTTGTACTGCTGATGCATCCGGATTGTTCAGCAATATATTTCAAAATTTATAATTCAAACAAAAGCGGTGTTGGAATAAATAAAAGGAGAAATGTGCTGCAAATAGTAACATTTCTCTTTCTATTTTTTTCATTTTTACTTTTGATTTATCATTTGTCAAAAATATCTCCTTTTACATCATCTGATATAGATTGACTTTGAATTTTATATACATATATGTATATATATAGGACGATAAAATGGATCACACCATGGTGCCAGGGCACCATGATTTTAAATGCATAAATTCAAGCCAAATTTGGATATCCTTTTTTAATTTCAGTTTTAAGGTATATACCCACCTATAACAATTCAATTGAAAAGCATAACTTTGAAAAATATACTTGAATTCAAATATTTTGAATGAATTTAGATATATATATATATATATAATCAGCACATATACCTATAATCAAACAACCATACAAAAGCGGAAACTCTAGTTTGAATTATGTTTCAAACTTGTTTGAACTAGTTAGTTAACTAGTTAAATTTGACATCCAAAAAAATTCAATTTTTTTGCATACGATACATAGGAAAAATACCTGTTTTAGATCATGGTAACTAGGCACCATAGTGTCCCAGGTAATTATACTACATATATGTGTGTAGACACACACACATAAGAAGCATTCTCCCTACTCCTACCTTCTAATATATCACTTAAACGAACATGTTATACATCTTTATCACTATTGGTATATATAAATACTAATTCTAAGATACTCCAAAGTGACATACCTTTTTCATATGTAAAAGGAGTATATACATAAATTCGCTATAAATAGTAAACTATGATGAATTCTTTTATGGAACTCACTTTAGATTTTCTTATAATCATTACTAAAGTATGTAAAAAATAAAGAGGTATAAATTGTTTGTCTAAGAGGTATATGAAAAGTGGGGGTAGGTACTCCTAGGGGTATGGAACTATTTTTCTATGTACATGTGTTAATTCTATGCGCTATTTGTGATATATATGTGATGATTAATTTGACAATAATATAATATATATGTGATGATTTATGGACAACAATATTTGTGATGGATTATAATATTTGTGAAAGAAAAAGGTATTGTGTGGTTTGTTGTTTAGTTGTAACAGGTGTTGCAGCGCAGGCAACAGGAAGTGTAACGCAGGGACGCGAGAAGCACGTTGCAGCGTAGGCATGCGAGATGGACGTACACTGCAGGTCAGGGAAAATCCGTGCAGGTGGCGCGTAGCCCGAGAGCAGCACACACGAAGGTTGCAGAGATCACGAGCGTAGCACGAGTCCTGAGGTGCGGTGTACACGCGGGATCGCGATTATAGCGAGATAGGATCGTGAGGTCTACACAAGCAGACGATCACGATGTGGCGGCCAGCGGATCGTCTGAAAAAGTGAGTCATACGAGAGCAACAGGTGGGCCTTACGCATGCATATGTGTGAGTTTTGGGCTGTGTGTATGTATTACGCCATGTGTAATTGGGTCAGGTGAATATGCATGTATGTATTTGATTAAAGATAAAAAAATTAGGGTTTGCTTAGAATTAACAGGAGGGGTACTCCTGGTTTTAGGTGAGTCGCATGGAAGGAAAAAAAAAAAGAAGGTCAGAGGAAACAGCGAGCCTCCTAGTGGCGGCGCAAAATAACCGAAGACAAAAAGAAGGGAAATCAGAGCCATCGCAGATCGGCGGGCAAAGGCTTGTCCTCCCGATCGCTGCAACGTGAGGCTAACGAAGGTTGATTGTAGGACGAAGTTGGCAGCATTGAACGTTGTCTTGTCGGTTGTACAGGAAGAAAGGGACAGAGCATTTCCTCCTGGTTTGCAGCACAGCGCAAGGCAGCGGCAGAGAGAGGAAAATAAGAGAGAAAAGAGATGGAAGAGAGGAAAATTTGAAAAAAAAAAATTTGAGAGATTATTTGTGGTTTGTGCTTTCATGTAAAAAGACCTATATACGTGTTTTTAATGAAAATCAATGAATAAGGATTCTAATCTACTAATTCATGTTTACGTATAATTGCTCTCTAGTATTCATGTTTACGTATAATTGCTCTCTAGTACTCATGTTTAATCTCATTTCTCTTCTATAGTATCAGATCAATTATCCTATATTGATTTGTTCGGTTCACTTATGGCTCCTCCTAGCGGCATATTTTTTTAGAAAAAACCCCAGAAAACCAAAGTTACGCAAAAAAACCACATTTTCACATATTCGATAATGACTCCTAGCTGTTCTGCACTATACAAAAAATGACCTTAGTACTACAAATTCGTCGATGACTCTAACTAGCGCATTTTTTAGAAAACCCCAGAGAAAAAAATCGAATTCACGCTTATGTCATTAGACACATTTTTTAAAAAATAATCATCAAAATAAATTTTACACGGCGCAGTGTCGTACAACCAAATTTCACGTAGAGCAGCCTAGCGCTTGACCTGGCTAATCCTGTTGGTTGCGCGTGTGATTTTCTACCGCGCCTCTGGTAGCTAGCGTACATCCATGAGATATAATGCAAGGACAGACGATGATCTCTTTATAAAGAAAGAGTCAGGAGATACGCGTGGCGCATTTTTTTTTTTCGGCAAGCATTGTTACGAAACGAGTCTATGACTGACTGTTCAGTACTACCTGACGCTGCATATTGGCCAATGCAGTCGACATGTACAAGTACTACGCTGTTCTTGGTAGCAATATTTATCACACATTCACACTCTACCTCATGCTGTCATGCATCTGGGTGTATAAATAGGACCCTACATGAACTGCATGCTACAGACCTAGCAACTCAGAAAAGAGCTACACAACATGGATTTACTTCTCTCGCTCATCTCACTCCTTTTGGTTAGTGTATGCATACCAATATAGTACTTCGTACGCTACTTAAATCTATTTTTTCAGGAACTCTTGTCATTCATTTTAAGAAGAGGGTAACACCAGCCCTGAAAAGAAAACACCAAGATACCCACACAGGTAACACAAATAGAGAGGGAAATGCACCTGTTGCTGCGTCCAGAGGGCAAGCATCTTGCGGAGCAACAAATGCGATGCCCCTAGAGAAGGGAGACAAGGCGGCTCATCCACTCACACCATTGGTGACCACCACCACGTGCACCCACATCATAATAGATTCTAGTTTACACATCACAATCAGTTCTTGATTGGAACCGATTGTGACGGATTGTGACGTTTGGCGTGGTTTCCATCACAATCGGTTCTGATTCATCATTGTCTAATGATTTTGTATCGCCAATAAAACTGACCGTGATAACAAAAAATGATTGTGATATACATTCCTATAGTAGTGTACTCTGTATATTATATAAGAGAGAGGTATAACAAAATCATTTAAGCGGTATATCAGAAGTAAGAGTCATTTATACATACACACAATTTCATTTATACATACACACAATTATGTCGCTTTCTAATTAACTAATGATAATGTATGCAGGTCGCCGGACGAGGAGGCAGGCATGCAAATTTCGCGGGCGCAACAGCGGCGCCGGCCACGCCAAATTCGGAGACGCCGGCGGCGTACTGGCAGAAAGTGCTTCCCGGGATTTCCATGCCCCCAGCCATAAGCGACCTCTTGGCCCATCCTAACGGTCTCTCTCTCTCTCTCTCTCTCTCTCTCTCTCTCTCTCTCTCTCTCTCTCGATTTGTGACCAAAAGAAAAGAATTTTTTTTTTAATAATACATTTTTTATTCGGAATTTCAAAATATTCCACGGAAAAAAATTTCAGAAATATACCTCTGTCGCATTGGTAGTGCGACAGGGGCCTAAATAGAAAAATACACGGCGGCAGTGCGGGCGCCGACGCGTGGCCTCTTGTCGCCGTGTCGAGCGTCTGACGAGAACCGAAGCGGCGCTGTCGCCGCCGAGCGAACGTCTGACAGGTTCCCTGTCGCACGACGAAAGTGCTACAAGAGGCTGTCGCACAACGAAAGAGCTACAAGAATACTGAATTTTTTATATTTAATATTTTTTGTTGACATTTTTTTGTTGTAAATTGGTTGTACATAATTGATGGATCGGAAAAATTATTTTATTTCGTTAGTGATACGTATTTTACTTAGGGGTTTTCGTAGCCTCGTAAGGTTAATAATATGGCGAGAAAAATGACGGGGAAAAACAGGCGACCTCACATAGCGTGGCATACCACTTGATGCGGCGAGATGGTGGACGTTGGCGAGCATTTTGTTACCAAAATCGGAAAAGGCACTTTCGACACCGAAACGCAGCGTGTCGTGGCCACTTAGGGTTTTCGTAGCCACAGGGCCAGGCGGACATGGTCCAAAAAGACGAAAAAAATCAAGGGCGGACTACATAATGCGGGCTACCACTTACGTATGGGCGAGATAGCGGGACGTTGCCTCGGTATTTTTGTTGCGAAAATCGGAAAAAGTACTTGCGCCACGAAACCATGGAAACTTTTACGACGTCGAAAAATTTTGACACTCTTTATGGAGGTTCACGATATATCAGTGATATTACCATAAAAATTTCAAATTATTTTAAGATATGAGGAATTTTTTAAAATTCAAACAATACATATATAAGGGCACATACACCGAAAGTTCAGATGATAAAATAAGCAATAGATTAGATGATATTACAAGGGCATTACAACAGTGACGAACTACCTAACGAAAGCACTGTTCGTCATGGTGGAACAAATGATCGTTCCGCCTATCTGGGTACAGCCAGAATGATGTCATACATTTTCTGCATATTACCTGACCCGTTCTAATTTTGCGATTTGTCCTCGGACACCGCTCAATCCCTACTATGAAAGAACTCCATGGGGTTCCGCAGTTCTCCCAGCTGTCGCCGATTGGGTGGCCTATCTTGCGTGCGTCTCGGTGTATAAGACTTAAATTTTGGTTGTTGTTTATGTGGATTTACGCCCTCCCATATGGGCATTTCATCCCGATTCATGGCGTCCCCTATGTTAATACCACGGGTTCCCGGATGGTCTGCATAAGTCAAGGATTTGATGCGTGTTGCGGACCTCGTACTTTGCTTCCCTTGTCCCTTCTTGAGAAGAGAACCCTCTGCACCTCTGTTGTGTTGGCCGTTGGCGGAGACATGCGGAGACGTCCTTTCTGTTTCGCTCGCCTCCACTATATGGTGCGAGAGCTTTGTGTTAGGCTTATCCTTGAACAACCGGAGCGTGCCTGCAATCAATCTGATGCCCGCCTTGGTGCTTGCATAACAAGTAAGGCGTACTCGGGGTTTGGCTTTTACGGGCGGTAGTGGCACCACGGAGAGGTTGCTCCCCGTTATCCCATGCGAGGTTGCACGAGATGTGGGTGGTACGCGTCTCGGGTCCACCGGTTGAAGTACCAAGACTGTTCATCCTCGGCCAAGAACGCAGGTAGAATCGCCCGATGCGCTAGATCACCGTGGCGGTATCAACCACGCCTCAAGGCCATGTACGCATAGCGTCGGGGCTTTGGGTGGCCCCGAGGAGGTTCCTCCGTTGACTTGAATGTCCTTTGAACTCACATATGCGATGAACTGTTTAGAAGTACTAATTTGGGAGTTTAACAAGAGTATGACGCATGAAACTCACCGATTGGTTGGGCCCTTGCACACCGCCACGAGCTCGCCGATCTAGAAAAGGGACATATCCTGGCGGCCTCTCCCACCGGTGAAGTTCTCGGGCGAAGCGGGGTAGGCGTCGTGGCAGTTGTAGAGAAATTCGTATTCACGTCGTTCCGGCCCGTCGATCCATTGGAAGAAGCAACACCGTTCGTTGTGCTTTGAAAAGAAAGATCGATGCATGAGATGGTAGTGTTACCTGTATTGTGTGGACACGATGAGTTTTACCTCGTAGGTGCAGCCATGATGGAAGTGGCCAGCGGCGGCCGTCTCTCCATGGGTAGATTGCATCATCTTCGCGGTTGGTTGCGATCGCATTTGGGTCGGGCAACTCCGCGAGAACCGGCGTCGGCGCTCTCATCATCCGGATATTGGGGGATGACCTCTGCTTCTTGAAGAGGTGACAGGTAGAATGACATTGTGGTTTGGTTGTGTTGGATGTCTACCCCTCGGACTGTTTTATAGTGGTGGTGAGGGTTACTCCACACAATTACAGCTCTTCTGCGGCGTGTCGGCGTGTTGTCGTTTCGCATGGCGTGTTGCGGCGTGTTGTCATTTAACGGCGTGTTGTCGTCTCAACTGTAAAAAGTCTAGCAATGAAGTAGTCTATCATCGCTGGAAAAATTTGTTGCGTGTGTTGTCGTGTCACTTGGTAAAGCTTTAGCTAGCGATGATAGTCACATCGCCGGAAAAAGGCTATTGCGTCTGTTGTCGTGTCTTCGTGGTAAAGGTGCTACCGATGAGTAAAGGTGCTAGGTGTGTGCAAAGCGGCTAGGCGATGAAAGATTAAGTTTACAAAAATACAAATGCAAGTGCAACATATTTTAAATGAAACACTTAGTACATAACATCTCGGGCAATAATAAAAATCAAAAGAAACTCTTTATGTCGGCCTGCGCTTCAGGGAGGCCTCCTCCTCGAACACAGGTCATGAGTCGTCAAGCTGCGTAGCGCGGTGGGAATCTCTGCGCCTAGCCGGGCGTCGCGTGCAGTGAGAAGCTTTGCGTCGGTCTTGGCGCTCCGTCTTCTTGACTAAATTGCGTCGGTGGTGGCGATCCGTCTGGTGTGATGATGATGCCCCACCCCAAAGGCGTCCGTGGAGAGGTAATCACGGTAGTCCTCCGGTTCAGGGCATCGCCCTCGTCGTCGTAGTCGTCGGGGCGTATCGGATCGTCGCGTGAAGAAGTGTACTGCGGGCTGTACCAAATAAAAATTGTTTTGAGCATTGTAATCTGCGATTGTAACACTTGAGCAGTGTATTTCAAGACTCACCGAAAGCTGACCGCTCTGAAGCGTGCCCTCGCGGCTGCGGCGGGACCGTGTGAAGACGTACTGGCGCACCCCTTTCATGGCTGCGCCTGCGGAGACGGTAGGGAGGCCGCACCGACTTATTTCGGTAGCGTGTGACCGCCGTTCCTCCTTCCTCTTCTTCGTTTTGTGCTCGCAATTCTTGAGCGTATGTCCCGGTTGGTTGCACAATGAGCATTTCTTCACGCGTTTGCCGACCGACTCATCCATATCATTTCTTATCGCCTTGTTCTTCGACGCACTACATGCACATCCACAAAGTACTTGGTTGTACCCTCGGCACTCCTCGACAATTCCTACCAATGGAAGACACCTCATCCCTCGCATTACCCGGTTGTAAACTTACGCAAAGTTAGTGGTCATCACAAGTGTCTCGCACCATGTGTGTCATATAACGATGACCACTTCTCTTTTGGTTCGTGCTTGATCGGTCAGAAACATTTGATTGGCCTTTGCCTCCGGCGGCGGTTAGTCGTCTTGTCCTCTGTTGGCGGGGAAAAGAGGCTCCACTTTGCTCTTGTGTTCCATCGGCGCTCTTGTTGTTCGTCTGCTCCTTGTGTTTCCTTGTCGGTCATCAAGTTTTCCACGAGTTGAACTTCTGTCACGGTTGGAGTTACATAGTCTTTTGAACATGTTCATCAGCTGCTTGTTCTTGAATTGCTTATAGAAGTTTGCACCCAAATGCCTCATGCACCATCGACTCTGCAAGTCAAGGCCATCGGAATGGCTCATCTTCCCCTGTTTGCGGTGGTTGATAGCACTAAGCAACCCAAAGATGCTGTCATGCAAGACACACAAATCTCCACGAGTTTTGACCACCCGATCTTTAGGTTTCAGAGGAACCATACCAACTCTCGTAGTTCTCGCTTTCTACGAAGGCAAAGGCAACAGGCAGAATCTGGTTGTTCCCATCGACACCCACAGCTGTCAGTATTTGCCCTCTGTATTTCCCGGTCAAGAATGTGCCGTCCACGCACAACAACGGACGACAGTGATAGAATGCCTTAATGCAAGCGCCGAATGCGAAGAACACTCTCCTCAGATGCATTTTAGTTGGCCACTTGTCTGACGGACAATCTTGATAATCATAGTAGGTCCAGTGATTTCTTCCCGAATACAAGCCGGCGCAAAGGCGGGGAGGTTGTGGTACGAGTCTTCAAACTTCCCAAACCTCGTTTCTAGTGCCTTCGCCGCCCTCCACGCCTTCCCGTAGCTAATTGTGTACTGATATCTGTTCTCGATCGCTCGGATAATAGCACGGGGCTCAAAACTCAGGTTCTCCACTATCTCTGCGTACATGATGTTCGCGACATACCCGGATGATAGGTTCACTGAGCCATCATTTGTTTCCTCGATCATACATGTGTCTTTGCTCAACCTTGAACATAGCCAATGGGTGCCCCACTTCGGCTTGTACGCGTGCACTCTCCACGGACACCCATGGATCTCACACACCACGTCGTAGCAGGTTGGGGTGGATTTCTTAACCCTGAAAGTCCTTCTTAATGATAGAGCCCAATCTTTCACGGCATCCTGCACATAGCTTCTTTTGTCGGGTACATACTGTTATGCCTAACCTCATTATCACTGTACTGCCAAGGCATCTCCCTCATTTCATTGACAACCATATTTTCAAATTGTTGCGTCTCCACTCGGCTGGCACAAGCGGCTCCGTACCTCCTCCATCTTCCTCATCCGACTCATCGTCGTCCTCCTCTCTTTCTCTTTGTACTCACGGTCTTCCTCTTCCATCCTATCTGTTATTTCCTCAATTTGCTCACCTTCGTCTACCGGTCCAGCCTTCTTGGCCAACATTTTCATCATCCTCCCGAATGAACACTGTTCACCACTTTGCTGAACATGTTGCTCATGGCTAGATCCCCCAATTTCAGTGTCACCGGAGCTGAGCTCATTTTGAGGCTGACTACACTCACCGGCGTCCAACTGCTGCTGGGGGGCAACATCCCTCTCATATGCTCGCACTAAAAGCACTCGATTCCATCCCGTTGCTCTGCCCCTCACATATGATCTCCACGATGCGTTCCTTTAGCTCAACTAACTCCCGATAAATAGTGTCGTTTAGCATACTACATAGGCAAAATACCTTCAACTCACACTGTCTTCTTCCATCCAAAAGTATAATACAACCATTTCAACACGGAACCAAATGTGAGCTCATGACCCTACTCAAACTTCGTCCACATCTGCATATTACTTAGATCTACACCTCCAAACCATGCATTACAACCCCATCTCCATAATAAATCCTAAATGGAACTCGATTACGCCATATCTCATAATCCATTCATTCACCCACAATTAATTATCTTCCGTACAAAATACTATGGCGTAACATAACTATACCTACATGGTGCGAAAATATATATCTAACCGTAAAAACATCTACATTCCTAATAATTCATATCGATGTAGTTATATCTGTAAAAAAATTACATTTCCATCAATATGTACCGATATACTCCTATCCGTAAAAATTCATTCCTAACAATATATACATTAAATATCGATGTACTTATATATTAAAAAATACTCATTAGTAATTATATTTCCTTCAATATATACCGATATACTCCTATCCACAAAAATATCTAAATTTTCTAAATTAGAACTAGTTGTGACCTATCAATTTACCTACATTTATCCGTAACATACATCTAAAATTATTTCTAATCTACCACTATTTCTTGCTACAATGCTCTAGATCTAATTATTTCTAACATATCATAATCTCGCTAAGAAAAGTAAACAACAAAAATAACAAAATTTTACCTCAAAACAAAGGGCGCAGAATCTCCCTTCTTCCTTCTCTCTTCCCCTCTCCCTCTTCCTCTTCCTTCCTCTCCTCTCTCTGTTTCTATTCCGGGCACAAATGAGAACGATGCAGGCGTGGCTTATATATATGTTCTGTCGCACTACCATAGTGCGACAGAACCCGCGCCCACTTTGTCGCCACGACCATCGGTCGATTTTCTTCTTATCGCCGTTAAATGTCAGGCGACAGTGCCTTTTCGGCTCTGTCATTGCGTTAAGCCGTCTTGCGAGTCCGTTCGGTTCATGTCGCACTTTACGCCGTGCGGCGAGGCCATACGTCAGGCGCACAACGCCCGTGTATTTTTCTATTTAGGACCTGTCGCACTTCAATGTGCTGCGCAGTATATTCTGAAATTTTTTTTTCGTGGAATATTTTGAAATTCGAATAAAAAATATATTATTAAAAAAAATTCAAAAGAAAATACGCCAATGATATGGCGTTCCATCCCTAGTAAGCTTATCCATATATTACATAGAACATGACAGACATCCTAAGCTAAGCTAGAGTTTCCAGTACAAATCCGTAAATTAAAGAATATGTATCTATGTACTAATTATTACATACTCTAAGAAAATAATCACGTACTACAAGGTACGTGCTAAGTACAATTAGCCGTTTTTTGTTATGCACACATGCAGTTCTCATGTATATAAATTAGAAATCAAATATTCTAAGGTTCCAAATGACTTTGCTAAGTAAAGATAGGCCCCATGAGGAACTAAGACATTTTTTTATGGAATCCTAGAAAAAAAAACTACTCTGTATACGGAATTCCTTTTAAATTGATGTGTTCCAAACACATGTATGTATACTAGGCAAGGTTGCGTGCTACTGCACGCCGTGTTGTGTGAGCGTGGGAAAAAAAATCGACGAAACGATGCAAACGCGATTTTCAATATATTTCTCACCGGAAAAGCAAAGAAACCGAGTTACGGGGAAAAAAATAAAGAGTTAGAGTTGTAGAAATATCTCTTTCGGCGAATTATTTGGGAAATATCGAAGACCAAGGTGGAAAAAACGAGGTGGGAAAAGCAGTCTAGAGGAAAAGGGCGAAGAATTATTAGTGGCGACAACCTTTTTTGAGTTGCACACATATTTCTAGTGGCGAAAACATTTTTTCCGCAAAAGCGGAGAAAGGACCTAGGCGTGATGACAACCTTCTTAGAGATGCACACATATTTACGGTGGCGAAAACATTTTTTCCGCGAAAAGCGGAGAAAGGACCTAGACGTAAGGAGCGAGGACCTATTTGTTACGTTTTGGACCTGTCCGCTATCTGAAAAAATTAGAAAAGGGCATATCCGCAATTTGAATTTAGCGGGGTCTTTTCGTAAAGTATCGCATGAGGACCAATGCAAAAAATAAAATCTTCCTCTCACAAAAATTCGCGGAGGACCTATCCGTAATTTGAGGACCTATCCGTAATTTGGAGAAAGCGGAGGGGTTTCTAAAAAAGCATAAAGGCGACATCGTGGGCAGCGTCTCCTCACGCCATTTCGAGCGGAATGTAATAGCTAATATTAGTGTGAAGAACTGTCTACCAACTCACGGTGTGAAGAACTGTCTACCAGCTCATGGGTAAGATTAGCCTTCGCTTTGGCTTAAAACACATACAAAAATGTTAATGTATAATTCACATATATAGTGCAAACTATAGAATTGTATTCATTAGATATAATTGTGACATGTCTTTATGATTTATATCTCCAATGTTATATGTGCTTCCTCAATTAAAAAATATAAGGTGCATTTTAACTTTGCATAAAATTAAGGTTGAGGTAAAATTGAGAAAGGTGTATATAAATGAAAATGACTTATATATCCCAATTAATTGTCTTGGATGATGAGAGATATATAGTATTTTGTGTGTAGTGGTAATGAATAAATGCATATAGTTGAGAAACAATAAATAGAGTAATAGTACAAAAAGCCTTATTAAATTTATATAAAAGCCTTATATTTCTAAACAAGATCATTCAAACTATAGGCCTTTTATTTCTAAATGGAGAGAATATCTGGGCTAGCTCACTAATAACACAATGAAGATCTTATTTTGTACTATTAATTAGCGTGTGAAGTTGTAGGCTATCAAGAGAACATGGTTTGCTAGAATTAACATTAAGATACAGTAAATTATATTTCTACGAAAGTGGTTTTGGTGACAATATATTAAAGTATGTTCATCTCCGTAAATTATCTCTAACCTGCCATCGGCAGTACGTCTGGCTATTTAACTTTGTAATGTATCCAATTAAAATGTAACCCTGTTTTCTGATTAATGAAATGAGCTGAGTCCGTTCCAAACAAAAAAAAAGGAATACTCCCTCCGTTTATTTTTATAAGGCGTATTTTGATTTTGCACAAGGATTAAGATTGTGTTAACATTGAGAAAGATACGAGAAAAAATGACTTAGATGCCCCCACTTATATTGTCTTGGAAGATGAAAGATATACTTTATGTGAGTGGTAATGAATAATGCATATGGATGAGAGAAAATAAATAGGGGTATAGAAGGAAAGGTCTTATTAAATCTACATACAAGCTTTACATTTGTAAACAAGATCATTCAAAAAATAGACCTTATAAAAATAAATGGAGGGAGTAGTATATTTGTTTATGCTATTTAAGAAGTACCAATGAAAAATCAAGGTGTTTCCTTTGAAAACGTGGATTCGATGGAGGGGAAGAACATGCTTGCGTCATGGGGAATTTGGGCGGACGGGAAAACAATTCGCACGCGAGTGCATGCATAGTATACAACCTCTATACTGCAATCTAGTTTGTTTCCATCTAATTTACGGTTTTTTTAGCAATACTTGCTTTCTTATTAATGTATTAATATATGTAGTTGTTTGCTGGACGTAATAACACACCCAATGGTTATATATGCAATCGTTATTAGGGACCAACAACTTGAGCAGCGTGTATTTTTCTTTTTTATATAAAAATTTTCGGCATATTTCTGTTTTTCATAGTAGCTACAAAATATCTATCATGAATTTTTATTATATAATAGATGCTACCTCTCGATAGATTTAATAGATAATAGATGCTACCTCGATGGATTTTTGGTAGACCATCAAGTGCGAGGCTATTAAAGAAAGAAGTAATTTGGTAGCCAGGGAAAGGATCGGACTATCTATTCCTTTAATTCTAGAAAAATAATGTGATATTTGATCTAGAAAAATAATTTGGTACCCAAGTGGGCAGTTGTCCGGCCGGCCCCTTTAGCAAAATCTCCATAATGTTCTATTTATTCTAGAAAAAAATAAAAAATTCAACGGTGTTGCATGTATTGCACACCTGAAAATATTTCAATGTCAGTGATCCGTAGTGAACAGTACCAAAAAGAGAAGTAACGCATGCCAGGAAAAACATGTATGTTTTATTACCATATATAGCTAAATTTTTCGGTCTCTAGGCGACATATATTGACATTATTATTATTATTATTTACCAGAAAACAGCAAGAGAAACTCCTACAGTATAAGATATATTAATATAAAGGAGAATATTTGCAAGAACAAAAAGAAAAAAATACATCGGAATATACAGACATGGCTCTAGTCAGCGCCACTTTAGTCTCTAGCCAATACAAAAGAATTTGTTTGTGAGCTTCCTTCACTCTATGCACTTGGAGAGTGAGTTCATTTTTAAAAGCACCTGTTCCTAGCGGATGTGCTTGCATCAATATGATAAAAAATTAAACCATTGCGATGTTTCTAGATGTCCCAGGCCACCACAATGAAAATTTCCAGAAACAAATGACTGGAAATTGGCTCCTTCCATGTATCTCATCAAAATGGGATCAACATTGCCTATAGGCCAGTCGATGCCTACCATTTGACAGCAAGATTGACTGAACTCACAGTTAAAGAAAAGATGATGAAGTATCTTCATTAATTTTTCTTCTTGTACAAAAAACACAATTGTCATCGGTTCCAATATTATAATGCCTCCTTTTAGCTCTATTATTATAAAATTGCAATCGTTTGAAAAAGATTTTTGTATAGTTGTAGAAAAACAGCGTCAGGACGTATGCATGGCAAATGAAGCATAGGCACACATGTATAGTTTTTTTTTTATTTGTGCATTAGTGTATGTATAGTGTGTTCTAGAACATTTGGAACCAATAATGTATTAAGCGTTGTCTTGTGCGTTATATCCACTGGATTGAAATCCAATGGTAGGGAATATATATGAGGTGATGTAGCACTCGTTCATTCAATAATTTGCTCTCGAATTATTATAAAGATTAGATTTAGATCCTAGCTATAATTTATTAAGTGTAGTCTTTATATGTATAATATCCATTGGATTGAAAATCGAAAGGCAGCAAGGAGAATATGATCAGGTGATGTGGCGCTACATTGTTCATAGCTTGCACTAGGCTTTACTATAAAGATAAGATTAGTTATTGGTAGTGTGCAAGTATGCAATATTTCAATAAAATTAATAAAAAAATTCTACTCCCTTCAGTCACATAAGGAAGTTGTTTTGGACATCAATTCAATATGGTCCCAAAAATGAAACTTTAGTTACTCATTTTTTTTTTGTAATATATTAACAAAACCAAATAAAATTATGATATTATGAAAGCATTTTTCGATACAAATCTACATGTAACATTGTCATGAATCCAATCTAAATATTCAAAAAGATACTAATAGGCAAAATTTAGAATGTTTGACTGTATGTATCCCAAAACAACTTTCCTTTTCGACCGAAACAAGTTCCGCTACGTTGTTTTGTATGTTGTTGACAAATAAATTAACTTGTCTGCTTAACATTTCTCCAATATGTCTATGCATCTCCAGATGACACTACTGCATTCAATGCAGAGAACATGCACCATACCAAAATTGCACAAAGTTCTAAAGTGCCTATATTTATCAATGGACCAAGGAAACTTGGAAAGAGATTTAACGGCGGAAGAAAACAGTATGGCCTACATACAAATAATGAAGAGGATCAAAAGAAGACCACATTCTCTTACAAACCACAAGAAGAAGAGGATCAGAAGAGGGTATCATTCTCGTACAAGCCACAAGATAAACTGGATCAAAAGGTCACATTCTCATATAGGACACCACAGGATGAAGAGGATCAAAAGAGGGTATCATTCTCATACAAGCCACAAGATAAACTGGATCAAAAGGTCACATTCTCATATAAGACACCACAGCATGAAGAGGATCAGAAGAGGGTATCATTCTCGTACAAGCCACAAGATAAACTGGATCAAAAGGTAACATTCTCATATAGGACACCACAGGATGAAGAGGATCAGAAGAGGGTATCATTCTCGTACAAGCCACAAGATAAACTAGATCAAAAGGTCACATTCTCATATAAGACACCACAAGATGAAGAGGATCAGAAGAGGGTATCATTCTCGTACAAGCCACAAGATAAACTGGATCAAAAGGTCACATTCTCATATAGGACACCACAGGATGAAGAGGATCAGAAGAGGGTATCATTCTCGTACAAGCCACCACAGGATGAAGAGGATCAGAAGAGGGTATCATTCTCGTACAAGCCACAAGATAAACTGGATCAAAATGTCACATTCTCATATAGCACACCACACGATGAAGAGGATCAGAAGAGGGTATCATTCTCGTACAAGCCACTGGATAAACTGGATCAAAAGGTCACATTCTCATATAGGACACCACAGGATGAAGATGATCAAAAGAGAACAACATTCTCGTACACACCACAACAAGATGAAGATGATCAAAAGAGGATAGCATTCTGGTACAAACCACAAGATGAAATGGGTCAAAAGAAGATGGCATTCTCATATAAGACACCACAGAACAAAGAGGATCAAGAGAGGGTAACATTCTCGTACATGCCAAAAGATGAAGTGGGTCAAAATATAATCACATTCTTATACAAACCACAAAATGAAGAGGATCAAAACAGGGTAACATCCTACAAGCTGCAAGATGAAGAGGATCAAAAGAAGGCTACTATATTTATCAATGGACCAAGGAAACTTGGAAAGGGATTTAACGGTGGAAGAAAACAGTATGACCTACATACAAATAATGAAAAGGATCAAAAGAAGACCACATTCTCTTACAAACAACAAGATGAAGAGGATCAGAAGAAGACCACATTCTCTTACAAACCACAAGATGAAGAGATTGCACTTATGTACAAGCCAGATGAGGAGGCCAAGCAAAAGAGATGTATTAACATTAAAGGTAACCTTCTGAAATGAGTATATTTGTATATAATATTTTGTTTCTAAGGTTACTAACAAATATAAACATAAAAAGTAAAAAAAATTTATTACATTATAAATACATATATGTACATTGTTACTGATCTGAAACTCTCCAAACTACGCAAACTCTCCAATTTATCTAGGGGAGTTCTAATTAATGGGCACGCACTAGTTTTTGTAACAAGAGACATGGTGCCCCATCAACACTACCAATAACCACCCTAGGCCCGCCACACCCCCCTCATAGCCCTCCTCCCTGAAATTCTCAACTATATAAAGAAAACTTTCAAGTCCCCTCATGTTTTAGCTAGATTGAGAAAACTTCAAGTTTCAAATTTTCAATTGGTTGAGGAAACTTTCAAGCAATCAAACTTTCAACTAGATTTGGGGAGAGCTTTTTAGGTGATTAGCTTTCAACTGGATTTGGGTGCCCTTTCAATTGTAGCAAATCCAAGCCGACAAGGGTCACCGTGTGAAGGGGAACACAAGTGAGGTCACAACCAGTGAGGTCATTGGTGAATCACATTGTTTTGTATGGTGCAACCTTCATGATTTTGAGCACCTAATGTTTTAGGGGATGTGAGCACCACTGCCAGCAAGGGAAAAAATTCTATGGTACCAGGTGCCATGTAGCACCCTTTCTATAACTTAGACACATGGCAAGCATAGATCTCAAAGTAGTTAAATATTCTTCGCTCTCTCCCAATATACATTATATGAGATGCCATAGATGCTTCTATGGCACCGCTAGGGAAGGACAGAGAGGGAGCAAATGGGGGATGAGAGGATGTGCATTTAGAGTGGGCAATGTGGGTTAGCGTGGTCAGTTCCAAATATAAGATGAGACATTTGTGTTGGGAGACAATGCTTGGGAGGAAAAAGGGCATTTCAAACTTAGTGGACATTCTAGGTGGGGGTAGTTTCATTGATCGATGGCCTAGAATGGTAGAATTCCTGTTGAGCAGATCAGATGGTTAGGGCTAGCATCCACTAGATTAGGATCCAGTAGACATCCATAAATCAGCAACTTATGTACGACATCCTCCATGCATTTCAATAGCACATGCTAAGCTATGCCTCCTATTTGTTCCATTGAAATAGACAGTGGTGCACGTAAATAAGAAATTCAAAAGATTTTTATACAAACTTTGTTCAAATATGGTTTTTCCATATGTTTATAGATGTTTGTATATTATCATGGAAGAATCTATGTAACACTATGAACTTTGGTCGAAAGTCTATCCAGTACTTCGAAATATGAAACCATACACTTGATTGTCTCCTCTCTAACTTTGTAATACGATTCAAATAACACCCTAACCAGGTTTTGTATTATGGTATTGTCCGCACGGCACAATGAGTTGGTGGTTTTGTCATATAAGATGAGCTAGCTAAGTTGGATCAACGTACGACAACAGGTGAGCTCCATAAGGGCTTCTCCCCCAATGATTTCCCTCTCTGTTTTGGTTTGGGAGAGAAGTCCCCGTGGGCCTTACCTATCATTCACCTAAACTTACCCACCGTGTCATCTTACATAGCAAAATCGCTCACTCATCACGCTATACAAGCAATACCACCATGCGAAACTGACTCTGAGTATTATTTGGACCAGATTGTAAAGTTTGAAAGGTCAAATGTCTGGCTTTATAGTTTGGGATGTTGGACGGACTTTCAAGCAAAGCTTGAGGTGTTATATGGACCTTTTCCTATTATCATTGCCATCAAATGTGCATAAAGATTGATGCAAACTTTCAAAATTCAAACCTTCATCCAATCTTCTTGTCCTTTGCATGAAGGGCTAAGATAGAATATGGACATCCATCCATCCATATATATATATATGGAGTTGCTTTTCTCTATTTGTTCCCTTCATCCATAACTATACATTTATCTACCAATTCACAACTTCCTTCACATACATAGACTTGGGCAATGGGCCATGTCTTTTTTAGGCTGGCCCTAGGCACAACCACCAAACATGGTCCAAAACACAGCACGGCATGGATGCCTTAGAGCCCAGTTGGCATAGCACAAATGATGGGTTGTGCTAGGCCTGGAAATTCAGCACGATGGGCAACACAGAATGATCGACTGGGACATGTCTAGGCTAGTCTAGCATGAAAACAGCCCTTTCGTAAAAAACATCATATCTACAACAGCCCATCATCAACTACCTTATCTAAGCGATCCAGTCCATCATCAAATACTACCTCCCCCTTAACCTTCTCCTATGACCCATCCAGTGTAGTCATCATCTCCTTGTACCTCTGCTTTCTCCTCTCGCCCTCGTCCACCCCTATTTCCTCCCCGCATTGCCACCTCCTATGTCATCCCACGCCATCCCCTCCTCACCGTCCTCTGCCGCCTCGGTGCAAAACCTAGAGGCATTCAGTCATGCCACCATTGGATACGGCTTTGCGGCACCACATCACCAACATTGTCGACGTCCTGAGGAAAAAGACGGTGCTATCCGGATAGGAAGAAGACAACGACCAAGTATGAGGGGCGAGCGGTCTTTTCCACAATGAATGAATAAAATTTACTCTTTTCACCCAAATAATTGTGTATTATATCTCGCCAGCGGTTGATGCTTGCTCCTAGTCCTTGATGCCATCTACAATGATGGACCGATGGCAGTGACGTCCATGACTCCATATATCCAACAGGACAAAATCTAGACTAACATGATACAACGACAGCACAGCATGTCCTAAACCATACCTAGACCTCACAGAAGAGATTTGGGCTAGCACGGCACTCCACAGTCCGAAGCCCGTTTGCCCATGCCGTAGGACTGCCCAACTCCCACCTCTCAGCATTAGTACTAACTTCGCACATGGTACTGATGAATTAGCCACCCCAATTTTTTAAGAATTCTTGTCTAGCTAGTTTGTAGGTTGTAGCCCCTCCTGTATGTATGCCAGATGCCACGGTGCTAAAGGATTTAAGGGATCAATTATTTAATATTTATCTAGCTAGATGCATTGTATAGTTTTCACTGTAAATTCAATGTCATACGTTCTAGTTTTCACTGTACATTTATGGCCTATATATTTGTTTTAGTTTTTAATTCTACATTCTAGCCCTAAAAGCATAATAAAAAACAAAGTCTAATTCTAGAACCCGATTCTTACAATCCAACCTACTCATAGAATCCACGATTCATTTTATATGTACTTTTGGATTCCAGTTTTTGGAGAATCAGCTTCTCTACAAACATAATCTAAAAATCAGTTTTTAGAGAATCCAAAGTTAAAACAAATATGCCCTTAATCTATAGCAAGCATGACGCGGAGGGTGCAATAAGTTCTTATCAAAAGTCTCACTATTAATGTGCAGGAGAGCGACATGAACATGCCGATGAACACAAGCATGGCAACCAGAGACTGGCGGATGTTTTCTTCCTCGAAGACGCCTTGAGACTAGGGTCCGTGATCACGCCCACTATCCCACGGACCACCTCCCAGCCTACCCTGCTGCGGCGTGGCGTCGCCAACTCCATCCCGTTCTCCACCGATCGCTTCGCAGACATTGTCGCGATGTTCGCGCCGGCGTCCCTCCCCATTGCTGACGAGATACGGTGGGTGCTGGAGAAATGCGAGAACCCGCGACCGCTTACCGGCGAGAAGGCCAGCTGCGCCACCTCCATGGAGGACCTGGTCGAGCTCCCCATGTCCCTCCTCGAGACACGTAACGTGCAAGCTTTCTCCGCCGACATGCCGGTCGAAGCCGCCTCGGATGAGCCCCGGAGCAGGTACAGCATAACGGCCCTGCGGACGATCTCCGACTCGTCGGAGATGGTGACGTGCCATGACATGACGTACCCGTACGCGGTGTTCTACTGCCACACGGCCAGCCCGGCCACCAGGGCCTACCTGGTGACGCTGGCGAGCGCCGACGGCGCAGAGGAGCCACAGATGGAAGCGGTGGCCGTGTGCCACCTCGACACGTCGCGGTGGAGCCCCGAGCACCCGTTCTTGCAGTCGCTGCATGCCAAGCCTGGGGACAAGGCCGCGTGCCACTTCCTCCCCAAGAGCAGCATCGTCTGGGTCCACACCGGCGGGCAAGGAGAAGGCCATGCCGCCCACTAGATCGATGGAACACCATATGTAACATGCAGCATGCATACGTACCGATGCTTATATATGCATGGTCAAATAAAGAGATCGTTAATTAGCACTGTGTTGGACTAGTACAGGTACTCAAGTATGTATGCTTTTTGTACTGTACGGGTACGTAATAGGCCGCGAGTAACTGCTTATCGGGTTATTCACAGGCTTGCTGTATTGTGTAAAATAAATTTCGTGCTGTGTCATAAATATTATTGTGTACTGTACAATTTCAACTATGCATATGATAACTAGTAACCGTGCACACGCAATGCCGTTTTCCTCTAATATATATTTCACCAAATATATAATCGTATCTAAAATTTGAAAATATATCTACCGTAGTATAATTTCACCCATGTGTACAATAGGGGAAAAAAAGATGTCAGCCACAACGTACGTTTCCTAGCTTTTACATATTAAACAGACATCACGTACAAATATCAACTCTATTACAGGTGGAAGATTTCCAGCCCAACCGGCGAGCCACCTGTCATTTGGCGATTTTGCGAAAAAGTCCCTCCGTTTTTTCAAAATTACGGATAGGTCCTTCGCGATTTTTTGTGAGACAAAAATATTTTTTTTCTTCGCGTTTAGGTCCTTGGCACGGTATTTTACGGAAAAGCCTCCCGTTAAGTTCAAATCGCGAACAAGCCCTTTTCTAATTTTTCGGGATAGCGAACAGGTCCAAAAAAATAACAAACAAGTCACTGCTTCTTACGTTCAGGTCCTTTCTCCGTTTTTCCCGGAAAAAATGTTTTCGTCACAAAAAAAACCGGAAAAAATGTTTTCGACACCCAAAAAAAACGGAAAAAATGTTTTCGTCACCAAAAAACGCAGATTCATCGAAGGTTTATAGCAACTTATAGATTTGCCAACGGTCATAGCGGGTTTTTTAAAAAAATATAGATTCGTCAGAAGATTTATAGCGACCGTGGATTAGCCATGGGTCCTAACGACCCATTTTTTTAACAAACACAACAAAAAAACCCGAAAAAAATGTTTTCGCTACAAAAAAAACACAGATTCATCGAAGATTTATAGCAACTTGTGGATTTTCCAACGGGTCATAACCGCGGGTTTTTTTTTAAAATATAGATTCGTCCGAAGATTTATAGCGACCCATAGATTCGTCGGCGCGTCCTAACGATCCATTTTTTTTAACAAACGCAACAAAAAAAACCCGAAAAAAATGTCGTAGCAAAAAAAACGGAAAAAAATGTTTTCTTCACCCAAAAAACCCGAAAAAAATATTTTCGTCACCAAAAAAACGCAGATTCATCAAATGTTTATAGCAACTTATGGATTTGCCACGTAGAGTATTAGGCTCGACAAAAGAAGATTGTCATCTCTAATAATTTTTTGCCATTTTTCCTCTAGACTATTTTTCACCGGTGGGTGGTTTTGCGAACATGTATTATTACTCGGTGAGCAGCGTAGAGTATTAGGCTCGGCAAAAAAGATTGTCATCTCTAATAGTTTTTCATTCCCTTTTTCCTCATATTAGCATCTGGGTCATTCACCTTTATTTTTCCGTTTCCAAAAAATCCGTAGACTTTTTTCCCACTCGATTTTCCATCTCGATCTCGATATTTTTTAAACATGTATTATTACTTGGAGAACGCAGAGAGTATTAGGCTCGACAAAAGAAGGTTGTCATCTCTAATAAATTTTAGCCTTTTTCCTCATATTCACGTGACTTTCGTGAGAGTGTTAGACTCGACAAAAGAAGTTTGTTGTCTCTAATAATTTTTCGCCCTTTTTCATCTAGACTATTTTTAACCGGTGGGTGGTTTTGCGAAAATAAAAAAAATACATTCAATCCCTTCGATCGGTGATTTTGTAAAAAGGTTCCTAACGTTTCGTATATTCGTGTATGGGTCATTCGCCTTTATTTTTCCGTTTCTAAAAAAAATCCGTAGTTTTTTTATTCACGGTTGTGTTCTCCGTTTTTCTCGAAAAAAAAATTTCGTCACCAGAGATATGTGTGCAGCTCTATCTCTAGACTTTTTCCCCGACTCGATTTTCCATTTCAATCTTTGATATTTTTTTAAACATGTATTATTATTCGGTGAATGCATACGGTATTAAGCTCGACAAAAAAAGGTTGTCATCTCTAATATTTTTTCGCCCTTTTTCCTCTAGACTATTTTTCACCGGTGGGTGGTTTTGTGAACGTGTATTATTACTCGGTGAACGCGTAAAGTATTAGGCTTGACAAAAGAAGGTTGTCATCTTTAATAGTTTTTCGCTCTTTTTCCTCATATTCACGTACGGGTCATTCGTCTTTATTTTTTCGTTTCAAAAAAAATCCGTAGTTTTTTTATTCACGGTTGTGTTCTCCGTTTTTCCCGGAAAATTTTTTTTCATCACCAGAGATATCTATGCAGCTCTATCTCTAAACTTTTTCCCCAACTCGCTTTTCCATCTCGATCTCTGATATTTTTTAGACATGTATTATTACTCGGTGAACGCGTAGAGTATTAGGCTAGACAAAAGAAGGTTGTCGTCTTTAATGATTTTTCGCCCTTTTTCCTCTAGACTATTTTTCACCGGTGGGTGGTTTTGCGAACATGTATTATTACTCGGTGAACGCGTAGAGTGTTAGGCTCGCCAAAAGAAGGTTGTCATCTCTAATAATTTTTCGCCCTTTTCCCTCTATCCTATTTTTGACACGTTTTTTCTAAAAAAAACAAAAAAGCCGGGATTACACAGTTTTCCTCATAAATATTAAGCGATCAAAATTTTACGTGACACAGCAAACAAATTACATGCGCCGTGGCGTAGCGCGGGTCATTATCTAGTATAAATCAAACATGAACCATTCAACCTGCTATTCCTGTTAGGCCATTCCCAGTGAAGGTTTTATGAGGATTTTATTCCCATTAAATGATGTGACACATCAGCAATTTAGATGACATGACATGATAATTATGAAGAGAGAGAGGGAATGAGTTTCATCAAGATAAAACTGGGTGTACACTGTTTCTAAGACTATGAAACCTGTTGAAACTAACACTGGGGGCTATAGAGTTTCATTCCATCCAACTTTGCCCAATCTTGTGCCTTGCAATTAAATACGATGGTTAGCAGCATATGAAACTGTAAAATGAAACTGTGCATTGTGGCCCTTGTTTCATTCATCTACTCAAATCTCTTTAGATGACATGGCAATCTTGAAAACCGTAAAATGAAACTCTCCAATGGGAATGGCCTTAGGGACTCTGGAGGTAAAACCTAGTAAATTTCAAAATTTTATCCCCTTGTCAAACTAATTGCATGTGTAAAACCAATATTTAGAATATACCAAAAGCGATAAATACATACCGTGGTCCTAGAAGCGCAAATGCAAAGCTTTTGGAAAAAACTCTCATGAAGATCACAGCTTTAACGCCTGGACATAACAATAGAAATAGATTATGTCAAATCTTTGTGGCAATAGCAGCCATGACTATAACATCCCAAATGTAATAAAAAGTAAAATTTAATTGTTGGAATTGATTTTTTGGTTTGCATTCAAGTTTGAATATTTTTATGAAATTTCTGGATTTTATGAAATTCTCAAAAGCATTTCAAATAACCCAAATAACGGATATAAAATTTCAAACTCAAAATTTTAAATTGTATCAAACTATGGAAATAATTTATTTAAACCCTAAATTCTCCCAAAATAATCTCTCAAAAGTTTCATAAAGTTTTGAACCCAGTTATTATTTAATAAAAATCAAAAACAGAAAATTTGAGTTTGCAAAAGAGACAATGTCAGATTTATATAAAAATCATTGACCATGATCTTGATCTGAATATTTTACAGTATCATCATCAGAATCTCAAAATAGTCCAGTAAAATTTTTAAAGTATTTTGATCTCATTTATTTCCTTTAGAAAATCAAAGATAAAAAGATCATTAAAAGAACAGTAAGCTTGTCAGAATTTTATAAAATTGCTCAAGTTTGATCTTAATCTGAAATTTTCATGGTAGAATCAGTACCCCACCAGGACTATTTTCAAAAAGTTTAAAAATATTTAAACATGTTTTGATAGCTCAAGCAATTTGCAAAGCCATGCTGCCAGAAAAATCCAAAACCTAGTTTTTCCTTTTCCCTCTATTGTCTCTCTGACGTGTGGGCCCCAGATGGCAGCTGGCTGGCTGGCTGTGAGACCGATGCCATTGGTCCATTAGTAGCTATAGCCACCCCCTGGCCCACCTGCCAGGGCCTTCTCCCTCTTTCCCCTTTGCCTTTGTGCCAGCCAGCCAAGCCCTCTGCCAAAGTCTTGCTGTGGCAAGTGATCTCATGGGAATCTCTGTGGTGACAAAGCATGGCGCGGTCGATGTGCTATGCCAAGGATTCACTTGCCCCTCGCCCAACCACCGCTTAACAAGCTTATGGCCTCGTCAATCTTTTTGCACAGCAGCCTCACGCCAAGCCTTTGCTGCCCCTCGCCAATGGTTCTTTGCGCGATAATAACCCCCATCCCCTTCTGTGGCACGGTGGACATAGCCACGGAACTTGTGCCACGGGCCCAACCATGATCACTGATGCACACCTAAGCAATGCTTCCTCTCCAGTGCTTGTCATCTTGGTCTTGTTGACCCCTCCACTACCGGCAACCTTGCCCCTCTCCTTTTCTCTATCGCGGCACGCAATGGCGTCACCCACCTTCTGCCATGATGTAACATCCCAAAATTTATTTTTTCTGGATTTATTATGCTTTTCCTTTATTTATGAATTTTCAGAGATTTTATTTAATTTATCTTGGATTTATTGAAATAGGCCTTTTGATATCTCTTATTTATTTAGTAAAAGTATTAGTGATCTTTTATTTAAAATATTTTATTTGGATTCTAAATGTCTTAAAGTATTTTCTAGAATTTTTTTGGATTTTTCCTGATATTCTTGCTATTTTATTTGGCTTAATCTATTTATCTGAATTATTTAATTCGAAAATGTATTAAAAATTCACTCGAATAGTGTTTGGGCTGAATCCTATTCATCTGACCTGCTTCTTTGTGTTGCAGCCCAGCCCGCATGAGCTGTTTGGCCTGCTCCGCCGAAACCCTAATCTATCGGCCGTTGGATCTTGATCGGACGACCATCATCGCGCCGCGCCATCGCTCGTTGCTGGCCGCTCGATCGCGTCCGCATGGATGCTTGAGATGCAGCCACATCAACTCACCATATCTCGTTCGAATCCACCGTCGTCGCTATTTCTATTTAGGTTTTCGCACCCTACACGGAAGCCGAGGCCGCTATTTAAAGTGCCGCCGCCACCCTTAGATTCCCCACCTCTTGACGCATCTTCTGGTCAACGTGTGCACACCGAGATGCCCCTGTTCGCCTGCACGAGCTCGTCAGAGTTCAGAACCAGTTCCACCGCTCGTCCCATCATCATCGGTCTGCTTCCGCCATCGCTAAGGCCACAGGAGTGTCGCCCTCGCTGAGCCGCTTCGAACGCGCCAAGTCTCGTCGTCGAAGACCCTCGGGAACGCCGCGTCATGCATCGTCTTCTTCCTCTCCAGCAAGGACTTCGCCGCCATGCCGCCATCACCGTTTGGAAGCTTGACCACCGTCAGATCTTCAACCAACGGACAGGATCAAGCCACATCGCCAAGATAACAGTAAACTACTCCTTCTGTCCCTATCGTTAGATCTTAATCATATGGTTCAGATTGTGCCACAATGCATCACTGCCGTCAGCCATTGGATTTACGCCTAGCGGTCTGATCAGGTGTTGTGTGCCTGTCGTTGATGCATTGCTTCAGTAGATATTGACCCTTGGATTCAAATCTAATGGCTGGGATCGCACCGCGCGTGGAGCCAGTATCTTGTTGCCGCGTGTCATGTGAAAGCCGAGGTGTCGCTACCGCTAGTCGTTGTTGACATCATCGCGATTAATCTTGACCATCAGATCTTGCGCAGACGGCTGAGATTTCACCAAGCTGCATGAGACCCGTGCTGCCGCGTGTCTCCATCGCAGTCGTCGATCCAATGCCACGTGTCGTCAACCTAACGACGCCACGTGTGCAACCTGTGTCAGTCGGTGCATGGCACAGTACCGCCGGTCCACTGTGGACCGAGTCCATGCGTTGGTGATGCATGTCACTCTCTGGTTGCGCCATGTGTTAGCGTCTGATTGGACCACATGTCTGCTGACATCATCATGATGTCATAAATCCTATTTTCCCATGTAAAAATAATTTAGTTAATTCAAGATTTCTGATTTTTCATTTATTTCAAACTTTAAATGGCTATATCTTTTATATGCAAATGAACAATCTTGCTTAATGATTATGGAACATGTTTATTAACTTGTGTGTCGGGTGTTATCACACAATGTTGGTACTGTTGATGGCACATGGTGCATGATAAATCAACTGGGGTGGTAAAATGATTTAGACCGAGGCAAGTACCATGTATTCGTGGTGGGCCAATGTGGCACTTGGGCGGTCGCATTGCTTTTTATGATAACTGATGATTCATGGTTATGATGATTTTTTATTAGTCTTACCTTAGTCAATTAAGAACTTAACCTTACAAGAATTTGAATTGAGTCATTCATACAACCACAAATCTGGAATGGGACAGACTTAGTTAATTAATTTATTGAGTCTGAACTTTGGTATTATTAGTGATGGTGTCAGGCCCGAGTTGTGGTAACTAGTCCTCGCTCGGGTCGGCTCACATGACGAAAGTGGGGAGCCTTGGATGTGGTAACCAGTCCCACTAGTGTTGAAACCTTAGTGGATAGTATCGGGTTTAGATAGACATTGGAAAGGCTTTGTTATGATCACTCGCCTTTGTGGTGTATGATTGTATCTTGTGGGTAAAGTGTATAACCTCTGTAGAGTGTAAAACCTATTCGAATAGCCGTGCTCGCGGTATTGAGCATTGCTTGGTGATTACAATCAACAGTTAGATTTTAATAAAACAAATGTGGGAAGGGATGTTGGAGTGTCGAATAAGGTTATGAATTGGTTACTAAAAAACAATTGTAATGGTTATTATTGTTAATATTCGTTTTATTGTCTTTCAATCTATTTATGCTATTCTTTTACAAATGCTATTTATGCAAAATAACCTGGTAGCCTACCCTTTGTACTGAGCCATACATATAGAATATTAGACTTGTATTCTGTGCACGGCTTGTTGGGTGTTTTATGTACTCAGCTCTTGCAACTAAACATCATTAGTTGGAGAAGAAGCAACGCCTTCTTTTGAAGAGGTATACTAAGAGGAGGCGAATAACTAGGGTGCGAATCTTATCAGTTGCCTATGGCAGTTGAAGGGTTTCTACACTTATGATTATTTCTGCTACTATTCATTTAATTTTCAGTCTTAGCCCTGCATGGCATACTCATGTAAGGTTAGCCATAAGGTCGTTAAACAATTATACTTAATTTTATGAAATCTTTATTATGTTATCGCTGAGTATGATTGTGATATTCATCTATGTTGAGCCTGTGTGCACTAGCGTGATCTTGGACTAATGCAGAATACACAGAGGGTCCAGATTTGCATATTTGGGTCCCGACAGAGGTGGTATCAGAGCCATATTGACTGTAGGTCAAGCCCTAGCTGGATTGTCACCATGAGAGTGTTCAAAACTATTTTCTAAAAGCAAAATTAACTTGAAAGAATAAAAAGGATCTTGACTATTCCCTTCTTTCTTGCTTTCCACCCTTGCTGAATTTTCTATCTCTTCTCTTGTTTTTGAGTTGAGAATTTTACGAGAGCCGCTTTTCTGCAGGTTGAGATGAAGTGCCTTTACAGAGAACATAAGGGAGGATTTGCTGCAGAGCTCTAGAGGATGTTGCAGCTGTTGGGAGGCTTCGATCATCCTATCTATTGTGGTTCCAAATGGATCACGAACGAAAAGATAAGCGGAACAATTTGTAAGAGCATGGTTGTCAGTGTACTTTGCACCGGGGTACCCTCTCCGCCGCAGATCAGTTGGCCCAAATAGCGGCCTGGCCAAAATGACGGCTGGCGGCGGGTGGCGATCACGCCGCATGCAGGGCGAGTGGCCCGCGTGGCGGCCTGGTGGGCGGCCGTTCAGACCCCACTCGCTAGGCCACGAAGGCAACCAAAAGAATGAGAAGAAGGCTTCGCCTCGAAGTCTCCTTCCCCTGACACGCTGTGTCAGGGCCATTGATTGCAAGGAATTCTACTATCGACACTACGACGGCCCATCCCTCTAACGCCTCTCACCAAACCCATCGCAGGAGTGTCACTTCCCGGGCGGATCGGGCGAAGCCATACAGCAGCATTAAATGGGGTTTGAAGGACAAGGCTACAGTGACGGGTATAATAGATGAGTTGTGATGCAACATGATGAGACCAAAGTGATGGGTGTAATTAATGAGTTGTAGATCAGTATAGCGTCACCTCCTCACCTGCCCGAGCCAGCCCTGCCTATATAAGGGAGCTCTGGTGCATGGGGAAGGGGGGGACTCATCCAAGCTCGAGACCAGAAGAACCATTGTAATCGTCTCCACACTTCATCAACGAAGATCTAGCAGGACATAGGGCCATTACCCACCTTGGGGGCCTGAACCTGGATATATATATTGCTGTGTTCCTTGACTTTGTTGATCCTGGAATCTCATGTGAGAGTCATTAGGGTTTCAAGCTGCGAAGACGCCTCTCTAGAACCCTATCCTCCATCTCGGGAGTAGTCAACCCCTGTCAGATTGGCGAGATCACGCTCGGAAATCTGTTGGCAGGCGCGCCAGTGGGGGCTAGTGGTTGGCTCACCCAGCCATCTCTCCGGTGAATTCTAGTCATTTGTCTGCAGGAACCACGTATTTGGTGATGGCGGGTTCACACTCACAGCAACAAGAGGCAGCGGAGGCTAGCAGCGCCCAGAACACGTCCTGGCATTCTCGCCGAACGAGGGATCGCCTCACGCCGCCCCCGCAGGAAGGTGGTGGTCCCCCCTTGGCAGCGGCTGAACCTCCGGTTCGGCATCGGCTGGCCATGGAGGCAGCCACTCCAGCCCAAAACCTGCATGCGGTTCGTCTCCTCCTGGACCACCCTCCGGTGAAACTTGCGGGAGACACCCCGACCACGCCATGGCTACGGGACATTGCTGGCCTCATAGATGCGGCCCAGCTCTACGTAGGGATGCCCGACTGGTCGGGACCATCGGTACCCCTCGATCAAGGGTGCCTTTCGATCGCACCCAAGCTTCCAGCCGCCCAAGCGGGAAGCGCTCTGGCCAGGAGGGCCAGAGTAAGGGAAAGGGCATGCAAGAAGAGGGTCCCGGCTTTGCGAGGAGCTGTGAGGACCTGAGGGTTCATCTGGAGAAGCGTTGCCAGCGGCGCAACGGTGATTTGCGTGATCACCTGTAGCGTCGTCACGCTCACGACGGACGGATGGCCCTTGGGGGTGAGAGTTCCTCTCACGACTCTCGCCTTCAGAGCGAGGAGGTGGCCCACTTCTTCGACTCTTTGGGGAGTCGTGATCCGATCCGGCATGGTCTCCCGTAGCGAGGTTCGAGTAGGCGGCAGAGATTCCCCTCTGGCGTTGGATGCAGAGCATTCTCCGGCGATTCGTCGGGTGGCGTAACTGAAAGGTTCGCCACCTCCATCGAAATCGGCGGCACCACCAACCCAGAGGAGTTCTTGCAAATTTACACCATGGTGGTGCGTGCATTGGCCAGTCCGAGAAGGCCATGGCCAACTACTTCCCAACGCCTTCACGGGGTCCACGGTCCTAGGCATGAACCTCCACGAGGATCAATGCGCTCGTGGGAGGAGTTATGCGGCCTCTTCGTCGCCAACTTCAAGGTTCGCTTCGCAACTTGGGCGTGGAGGATGATCTCCATGCCCTCGGCGGGAGAAAAAGTCGTTAGCGCGACTTCATTTAAGCGATTATGCCCTTGTTGTAACACGATTCCCGAATTTGAGTAGTCGGTCGTCATCGTCTTTCGAAGAGGCGTTCGAGACCGCAAAATGCGGGAAAATATGGTGACCAACATCACCACCACCTCGAGCTCTTCTCCTGGCGCACAAGTGCGGCGACGGCCAGGCTCGGGGCGATGTCGCGCACCGCGAAATCTGGCGAGGATAAGCCGGACGTCTAGGGGCCCCGGCTCTGCAAGTAAGAAGGCGTGGAGGCGCGAGGCAGTTGAGACCAGGTGGGTCCTGACCGCTGAGCGCGAGCATGAAGACACCCGGCCGTGAAGGCGCAACCACCATGACCGGCAGGATGACCGCCGTGGCTAGCATGATGACCACCGCAATCAGAGGAACGACCGCCGTGAGGAGAAGGAGGGCACGCCTTTCTGCCCGATCCACAGGACCAACACTCACGACACGGCGGTTGCGGGTTGTGAGCAAGATGGTCGGCGGCCCAGTTCAAGGGCGTCGCCCTTTGCGACGGCGATCAAACGAACCCCCGCCCACTGGCCTTCCAGCTGGTGGACCACGTCGTTGCGTACATTCATGGTGGCTCGTCCACCTACCCCTCCAACGCATCCTACAAGCGGCTAAGGAGGGAAGTATGCACTACGGGGTCAAGTCGCACTGCGAGGAGAGCAATTATCGTCGGGTGGTTGACTTCAAGCGCCAGACTTGACCTCCCATACAATGCTATACTTGGGCGACCGGTGTTGGCCAAGTTCATAGCGGCAACCCACTATGGGTATATGGTGGTGAAGATACCAGGGCCTGATGGCCCCATAGTCATCCGGGTAGACAAGCCAGAGGCCATGCGTTATCACAAGCATGCCTTGGACTGGCGATTACACTGTGTGAAGTCGGTGATGCCGCCTTTCTAAGGCCCTCGGTGCATGAGACCAGCGCTGCGGCTCGGCCGCGGCGAGGTGAAGGGGGTCTCCTTGAGTGAGGGCGAGCCTGGGAAGACTGTCTTCATTGGCGCCAGCCTTAGTGCCAAATAGGAAGACGCGCTCGTCACCTTCCTCCGGTCTAACTCCGACGTGTTACGCCTTGTATTTAGTCCGATATTTGGGATCCCGGAGGTGTTCGAACACCGATAGCCACACTCACGAGTCTTGCCCGTCGCCAGGTCGGCGTCGGAGCACCAGGCGGCAGGATGCCATTCGGAGGAGGTAGAAAGCTGCTTTGCTCGCGAGATCGTCGAAGTCTCTTATCGAGTGGCTTGCCAACCACCGTGCTTGTCAAGAAATCCAACGGGAAGTGGTGGGTGTGTGTCGACTTCACCGACCTCAACAAGGCCTGCCTGAAGGATCCTTACCCCTGCTGCGCGTCGATCTCATCGTTGACACCACTAGTAGGGTCGAATGCTATATTTTTGGATCGTACTCTAGGTACCACCAGATTAGCATGGCGGCGTAAGACGAAAAAAACTGCTTTGTAACCCCCATGGGTGTTTATTGTTATATCGAAATGGCTTTTGGGTTAAAAAATGCCGGTTCTACTTATCAATGCACCATGGATATTACTTTCCGTCTGCAGATAGGGCGAAATCTTGAGGTGTACATCGACGATTTGGTTGTGAAAGTTAAAAAGAATGAAGAACTGATTGAAGACCTGAAGGAAACCTTCACCAACCTCGGAAGAATTATTTAAAGCTCAACCACGAAAGTGTGTGTTGGTGTGCCCTCAGGAAAGTGCAAGCTAGGGTTCCTCGTGTCGATCGGGCATTGAGGCCAATCGACAAGATAGCGACCATTAAACACATGAAGCCGCTAGTTAAAGCTCAGCGTGTCAAGATGCTCGGCTGGTCACTGGCCTCCTTGAGCGATTCATTGCCCGCTTAGGAGAAAGAAACTGCCCTTATTCAAATTCTTGAAGAAGACAAACCACTTGAGTGGTGAGGAGGCTCAGCGAGCGTTTGAAGACTGAGCGATACCTCTCCTCCCGCTAATCTTGGTCACCCCCAAGCCCAGACGCCTACGGTGGTGAGCACCGTCTTGGTGGCGGAGAGGAAAGCGTCCGAGTGGTCTACTACGTCGACAAGGTGCTACATGAGGCGAGACCGTGATACACGCAAGCACGTAGATCTTGTCAGACGCGGTCTGGTGGCATCTAGGAAGCTGCGGCACTACTTCCAGGGGCGAGAAATCATGGTTGTCATGGCCTACTCCCTGCGAGAGATCCTCCACAACCGGGAAGCGGAAAGCCGCATCGCCAAGTGGTCGGTGGAGCTGGGGAATTCTGTCTCAAGTTTGTACCCCTGCACCACCATCAAGAGCCAGAAGTTGGCGGAGTTTGTTGCCGAATGGACTCCCGCCACTCACGTCAAGAAACACTCGCGCTTCCCCGGACTTTATTCTTCGACGGCTCCTTCAGGTTCGAAGGCGCGGGGGCTAGAGTAGTCCTAGTCTCCCCCACCAGCGACATCCTCCAGTATGTGGTCGCCCTCGACTTTCAGGCCACCAACAACATCATCGAATACGAGGGCCTGCTGGCAGGGCTGTGTACCGCCTCGGTGTTAGGTGTCCGGCGCCTCCAAGTCAAAGGCGACTCCCTACTGGTCATCAATCAGGCGCGAAAGAAATTCTAATGTTCTGACCCTACCATGGCCGCCTATTTGGCGGAGGTCAGAAAGATGGAGCGCCACTTCGAAGGACTGGGATATATCCATATCCCTCGACACGACAACCATATGGCGGATGGGCTTTCCCAGCTCGCATCCTCAAGAACCTCTGTCCCGGTCGGGGTCTCTGAAGAAAGACTATCGCGACCATCCGTCGCTGCCCCCGCCAAAGCGGGGACGGCAGTGCAGTAGCCGCCGCAGCCTCCAGGCTTCGAGGAGGGTAGGCAAAACAGACTGCCTCAAATTTCTGTGCAGGGAGGCGGCGGTGTCGTGGTGTGGCACCCGGGGAAAAGCTTGGCCAAGCGGAGTACTCGGGCGATCACCATGTGATCGCCACACTTGGCCGGGAAGGTCAGTGGATGGATCCTATCCTAGCCTTCCTACGAGACCGAGTGATCCCCGACGATGATGCCTCAACTGAGAAAATTGCACGCAAGGCCAAGTGCTATACTCTGGTAGCTGGGCACCTATATCGCCCGGAGCAGAAACGAAATTCTACTGAAGTGCATCACTTGGAAGAGGGGAGCATCCTGCTCTCCGATATCCATGGAGGCATGTGCGGGACCCAAATGTTTGGCCGGACGCTTGTCGGCAAAGCGTTCCGCCAAGGATTTTATTGACCTACTGCCCTCTAGGATGCTTGCAAGCTGGTGAGGAAATGCGTAGCATGTCAATTCTTCACTAGGCAAATCCACCGACTAGCCCAAGCTCTGCAAACCTTCCCACTCTCCGCGGATTGTCATGGCCCGAAGGTGGATATCTGGGCCCATTCACAGCGGGCCCGCGGGGCTTCACCCACCTGTTCATCACCATCGACAAATTCACCAAGTGGGTCGAAGCCGAAGCAGTACGTGCCATCACGGCTTCCGCTGCTATCAAGTTCATCCATGGAATCTTCACCCGTTTTGGAATCACCAACCGCATCATCACCGACAATGGCACTCAATTCACTAGTGTGGCCTTCCTGGAGTTTTGTGATGAGATGGGCACCAAAGTATGCTTCGCCTCGGTCACCCATCCAAGGAGCAATGGTCAAGCTGAGCGCGCTAACGCGCTGGTGTTGAGGGGCTTGAAGACCAGAGCATTTGACTGACTCCATAAGCGGGGGGCGCGGTGGACGGAAGAACTCCGGTACCGTGTGGTCCTCCGAACCACACCCAATCGGCGATCGGAGAAACACCCTTCTTCCTGGTCTCTGGCGCGAGAACGCCCTTCCGCTCAAAGCTTATTGCTTGCTCCTCACCAAGATCTCGGCGCTTAAAAGGAAGGACAAGAAGACTATCGTGGTGAAGAAGTCAACCTTCTGGAGAAGGTGCACACCCGGGCGGCTCATGCACGCTTCTGCAACAAAGTGTCTCGTGGTACCACGCCACCCGGGTCCATGAGAGAACACTAGCAATGGACGACCTGGTCTTGCGCAGAATCCAAACGCAAACTGGGCTCCACAAACTGTCTCCCCGGTGGGAGGGCCCCTTCAAGGTGGTCTCGATATCTCAACCTGTGCGGTCCGGTTATGCGAGGACGATCAAGAGCCGGCCAACTCCTTCAACGTGAGTTGTTCGCGAAAATTTTACCCTTAAAACTATGTAAGTACCAGAGTTCTCCTCGATCACCAGATGGGTGGGCTTTCCCGGGTCGATCGGTGATCGGCCAAGGTCAAGAAAGTTGTTTGCCTTAAAGGCTTTTACTTTATTCTCCTTGCTTGTGCCCTGGTGGGTGATATTTCGCGGGAGTGTCATGGGTGCCGGTGGTTCAACTAGCTCCTTGTCGATCTCGCGATAACACCCGGTGTTTGCATCGCGTGGGGACAGTAACCCGTAGAAGCGGAGTGCGGACGCGGTGGCTCAAACGTGCTCGCACACATCGGGTTGGCTCGCTCAAGCACCGCATTGTCTGTCACCGCGAGCACCGCAGGCCCAATACCACTCCTGAGAACCTGCTGCCTTGCCACGCAACGCTATGGGCTGGTTCCAAGTCACAAGGACCTAAGTTCCAAAGAAAGGGACCATGACAACCCCACGCAACAACTTGCGTTCTCCGATATATTTCCTTCATACTTTGTGTAATGCCTACTTGTGTTTTCAGTAGCTACGTGCAATCGCAGATGAAGTGTTGGGGCACTGACCTATTTCAAACATCCAAGATGGCCTCGTATGGCTCGGGCGAGTAGGTGGGTGATCGGGCCTCGCGCCGAAGCGAAAGCAGTGGGTGGCCACATACCGCATTCGTGGTGTTGGCTTCGTGACCAGCTGGGGTCCGGTCGCCTTCGCTGCCTATGACCAAGATAAGTTGCTTGCCTTAGCATTATCGACTTATCTTTTGTGTCTGCACCCTGTTGGGTCGAGTTGTGCGTGGTTGTCACTGGCCCTGATAACCTGATGGCTCCTCATTGATAAAGGAAATACCAAAGATTTGCGCTGCAGGGACGGAGACCGAGTCTTGAGTGGCATGCGTGCTCAAACGCGGGCTCGCACACCTCGGGTTGGTTTCCAAGGCACCACCGTCCGTCACCGCGAGCACCACATGCCCAATACCACCCTCGGAACTGCCGCTCGCCAGCATAACGCCAGGTGGTTCCAAGTCACAAGGACCTAAGTTCCAAAAAAAGGGACCATGACAACAACCCCGCGTAGCAACTTGCGTTCTCCGATATATTTCTTGCATGCTTTGTGTAACGCCTACTTGTGTTTTCAGTAGCTACGTGCAATCGCAGATGAAGTGTTGGGGCACTGACCTAATTCAAACATCCAAGATGGCCCCGTGGCGGCCTGGCGAGCAAGTGGGTGGCTACGCCGCGGCCGGGTGTTGGCTTTCCTGACGGCCTTTCGTCCGTCGCCCGCATGTTTTATGACCAAGATAAGTTGCTTGCCTTAGCATTATCGACTTATCTTTTGTGTCTCCACTCGTTGGGTCGAAAGAAGCGTGGTTGTCACCGCCCCGATAACTCGATGGCTCCTCATTGATAAAAGGAAATACCCAGCGTTTACGTCACAAGGACGGGAGACCAGGAGTGCGAGTGTGACACGGTGCTCAAACGTGGCTCGTGACACCTCAAGTTAGTTACTCACAGGCATCGCCGTTGCCACCTGGAAAGCACCACAGTGCCCAATACCACCCCAGGAACTTCGCTGCTTTGCCGCGCAACGTTGTGGGCTGGTTCCAAGTCACAAGGACCTAAGTTCCAAAGAAAGGGACCATGACAACAACCCCGCGCAGCAACTTGTGTTCTCCGATATATTTCCTGCATGCTTTGTGTAATGCCTACTTGTGTTTTCGTGAGCTACGCGTAATCAGAGATGAAGTGTCAGCACCGAGCTAATTCAAACATCCAAGATGGCCCCATGGCGCTCCCGCGGTGTGGGTGATCGGGCCGAAGCGGCGGTGGGCGACCACGCCTCATGGCCGTGTTAGCTTCCATGACCAGCCTGGGGTCTGGTCGGCCAGCGGCCTATGACTAAGATAAGTTGCTTGCCTTAGCATTATCTGCTTATCTTTTGTGTTTGCACCTTGTTGGGTCGAGTTGTCCGTGGTTGTCACTGGCCCTGATAACCTGATGGCTCCTCGTTGATAAAAGGAAATACCCAGCGTTTGCATCGCAAGGACGGGTGACCAGGAGTGCGAGTGCGGCACGGTGCTCAAACGCGGCTCACACACCTTGGGTTGGCTCTGCGAAGCACCGCTGGCTATTACCGCGAGCACCACTGGCCCAATACCGCTCTTGGGAGCCTGCTACTTTGTCACGCGACGTTGTAGTCAAGTTCCAAGAGATCATAAGGATACAAGTTCCAAAAGGGCAGGAGTCAGTGACAACCTTGCGCAAGGACTTAGGACTTTATTGTCTGCATCCTGCATGTTTTGCGTAACCATTGTTCACGTTATAGCAGCCGCTTGCAATCACTCAAGAAACACCAAAGTATCGACCTAACCTAAGTGTTTAGGTTCGCATCATGGCAAGGCTGGGAACTGGTCGCCCCATGGGTGAGTTGAGCAAGCGCAATCAGAACGCGAACAAATAAACACGCAGGTAAAGTCGGAAGATGCTAATTTCATTACAATTACTAAGATAATTGTGGCAAACAGGAAGGCAAAGCAGAAACAAAGAAAATGAAACAAGTAGCCCGGGCCATCAGCTGCCATTAATGACTTGGATGTGCCCATCATCCTCCTTGGCCTCCGGCCGCTCAATCACGTCGGTCCCGTCCTCCATCACCATCATGTCGGGCGACGTGTTCGCTTGGCCTCGTGCCTTGGCGCAGCATACGTAAACCTCGTCTCCCTCTCTACGATCCACGACGGTCATTGGAATTGAAAAAGGTATCGCGGCGTAGCGTAGTACACCAAGCACAAATGTCATGATGTCCACGGGCGATTTGCCTATCCTCTGGATGGAGCTGGCTGACCATGGCAAACCGATAGGCCGAGAGCACTGCTGCAAATCCGAGTAATGTCGGTGTGCATACTTTTGCATCACCAGAGGCCTCGATCGGCTCACAAGATCCTCCCGGTGGTTCCAAGGCCCTCACCATGTGCTTCGTAAGATAAGCGGCTCGACGAGTTGTCTGTTGCTGCACACATGACGCCTCCTCACCCGCCTCAGCTTGCCTCGGCCTCCTGAGCCCGGCGAGCATAGTCAGCTTTGCTGCCCTCTCCTTGGCCAGCCTCTCCTCCCTCTTCTCCGACTTCCGGCGCAGCGCCACCATCTACTCGTGGATGTCCGGCTTCGCTACCGGGTGCATGCCTTTGAGGAGGGCGTTCGCGGCTGTGAGTGCCTTGCCAAGTTCGGCAAGTAGCTCACTCAGGCCGGTGGCTCGGGCGGCGAGGGCAACCGGCGGATGGTAGAAAATCTGCGGCCCGACAGACGCCCATTCCGCCGCAGAGCCACGGGATTGCCCTGGGCGAAGTCCCCACTCACGCTCTGCTGGCGCTACGGATGTTCACGCGGGTCAGAACCTGTGACTGGTCGCCTTAAAGGCGCATTTGTCGGGCGAGGCCACGGGGAAAGCGAGCCCACTTGAGCTAAGCAGTGGCGATGGCCCCAAGCCGCATGCGAATGAAGAGTAGCGCCGATGGAGTTAAGCGCGTTGGAGGTGGCACAGGGAGCGCCGCGCAGATTGATGTCGACGCCGCATGAGTCGGCGTCGGTGTGGTTGGTGACGAAACAAGGGCACCCGCGCCGATAAGCGGATGAAGACGCCACCACTCGGGGACATTTGGGTGAAGTAAAGCGGAGTTAATTGTATAAGTTTGGCCCCCAAAGATGGGCCCTCTGGGGTTCGCACCAGAGATCCGATGCACCTGGTCATTTGCTTGCGCTCCGATCGTCACCAGGCTAGAGTCCTCGATCGCCGAGGGATCACGGGCCAAGAAGCCTACTTGGTCGGTGGAGTCCATCGCCGGGAACGATTGGATAATCCGAAGACGCCCGCCGAACTCAGATCGTGAGTGAGTCAGGCCCCGTGAGAGTCTGTGCCGCTCCGTCATCGGCGAGAGCGGCCGGACGACCATCTCGAGATGGTGGGGTTGCCCAGTTTCCTCTTGGCGCACAAAGAAGACAAGGATGTTGGTTGATGGCGCACCACGAAGAGGAATATGTATTAAATGGGAGGGCAATAGAACTTATCGGGTAGCTGGCAGGCGTTATGTCATCGCCTCGATATCTCGCCATGCGCAGGCGTGTACGACGATGAGGGGGCTAATTTTCTGAGTCACAAAGTCCGGACCACGGCGCGTCGGCCGGACGCCTTTGCCCGGACATCACGACGCGGGCCATTACCAGGAGGCTCGTCGTCTGCCTCGTGAGGCGAACTCCAATCTCGCGGACTTCCGTCAGGCGTAGGGCATCCCGAGAAGGTCAACCCGCTTGCCGTCATTTGGTGTAAAGCCGCCGCTCGCGCACATCTTCCGGCTTGGATCTTTGGTTTGGAAGGGAATGTGAGTGAGGGCTAACTTGGTTGCAAAGATGGGAGTGGCAGACTCCCACGATCAACTCTGCTGTAAGGTGCTGCGAATGAAATGTGAGAAGAGAAGAAGGTTGGGCATCACTCCTACAAACATCTCAGAGAGGTAGGCGAAGATGGAAAGAGTGTGACCGAGTTGGAGTTGTGGTGGAGATGATGGATTTAGTAGAAGTGAAGAACGTGAGGAAGAATTCAGAAAATGGTGGCACCAGTTCGCTTTAAACTCCTAGCTTAATGATGATGATCTCCTGGCCGTATTGCGCGAGGTTCCCGCAGTGAAGGTGGAGGGAGCTCTCGGCGCTATCTTGAGAGCATATCCACCCTATCCTCGCCAACGGTGGAAGGAGAAGTTGCGCATTGGCGGAAAGCAAGGTTTTTGGGCAAGGAAGATGAAAGGGCAAAGGGCAAAGGCTTAAGAATCAAAAAGCATGAATCTGCTGGGTCAGAATGCATATATATAGGCCCCTCACCTGCACGGTTAGCTTACGAACGCAAAGCAGCTGTCAAGTTTGGTCCCAAGAAAAATCCATGGACGTGGAGCAAAGGGCGGCAGAGTGCTCGAAGTGGTGGGTCCATTCAGAAGCGCACCGACATTAAATGAAGGCTGAAAAGAAAGTAGGCCGCGCATTCGGAGACGGACTGGGGCTACTGTCGGTGCATACTTTGCACCAGGTACCCTCTCCGTGAGCTGGGCTCAAATAGTACTGGCCCAAATGACGGGTTCAAGTGAGGTAGGTGGCGATCACGCATACTTCGCCAAGGAGGCGGCTCAGTGGTCTCTGATGAGCTGACTCACGTGGCCCCTTTGGCGGCCGGTGGCGATCACACCCTACTACGGGCGGGCGTTCAAGCATGGCAGCCCTGGGCAAGCTGCGGGACCCCACCCACTAGGCCACGAAGGCAACCAAAGAATGAGGAGAAAGGCTCACCGAAGTCTCGTTCCCTAACTGCGCTATGTCAAGGCCATTGATTGCAAGGAATTTCTGCCATCGACCGACGACGCAACATCCCTCTGACGCCTCTCACCAAACCCATAGCAGGAGTGTCACTTCCCAGGCAGACCGGGCGAAGTCATACAGCGGCATTAAATGGGGTTTGAAGGACAAGACTACAGGGACGGGTGTAATAGATGAGTCGTGGTGCAGCATGATGAGACCACAGTGATGGGTGTAATTAATGAGTTGTAGATTAGTATAGCATCACCTCCTCACCTGCCCGAGCCAACCCCGCTTATATAAGGAAGCTCGGTGGTTGCGGGAAGGGGGACTCATCCAAGCTTGAGACCCGTAAAGAACCATTGTATGTCGCTCTCCACACTTCATCAGCGAAGATCTAGTAGGACGTAGGGCCATTACCACACCTTGGGGCCTGAACTCCGATACATTATTGTGTTCCTTGACCGATTGATCCCTAAAATCCCTCGCCGCGAGAGTCATGGGTTTTCCAACCACGAAGACGCTCTCTCTATCAACCCTATCCTCCATCCTGTGAGTAGTTAATCGGCCCATCCGTGACCAGAGTCCTGTCCATGTAAATATGCCGACAATGGTCTATGCTAGGGAGAATACCATTAGGAGCCACCCCGTCTGCATCTCTATGAGAAGATCGACAATTGAAGTTGGGATTAAGGAGGCCGCTTGTCTTGCATTTCGTCACTTTACTCGTGACTACGCCTCAGAGTTGGAGCCCACAATATTCAAGTACCATCCTAATAGAAGCTACTTACATCGAGGGCGAGGTCAGGGTGAGGAGAATGCTACCATTGTCCACTTGGTGTGTCTCACTTCAGCTCAGGAGACACTCATAAAGACAACAAGCCCATACTGTGGTGGAAGAACTGAGAGTATAAATATGATGGAACTCCCTATAGTATCGCATACACCGTTGTATCGGTAAACATTTGTTCTATTATCACCTCGGTGTGGACGTCCCTTCGAGCAATCCATAAGGGGATAGCCCGTACTACTCCAGCCTTCCAATGTACAAAGCTATTTCTAAGTAACTTAATAGGTTAAGATTGTCCCATACCAGCACTTATGGTTTTACATATTTCTTGACTTGAAAACAACCCATAGTTTGGTCCTTAATCCGATACAGGCGATGATCTCCTACACTATGTGCAAGTCCCTTGCACTTTCGGCTATTGCCAATAATCGTCTGTATCTAAACCATAGTTTTATTTTGAGTTTTTAACAAAAATATCAGCAACCATCATCATGTCGCAATATCTCCAATGATCAGTTTATCCAATTTGTTCATCTCAATTCTAAAGCATGGCTAAGCATGATTATTAAATCGCATATACCCAAAGTGATATTTTATATTATCTAATCTTAATTCTAGGTTTATCAAGGTTCACATGTCAATACTTATAAAGGAAGTTCCATGAAACAATGGGTATATCCACTGATACCACAAAATAGCAAATTCACATGACATAAGCGCATGCATGAAACAATTTTATAAACAAATAAAAATTAAATACTGGGATCAATATGATCAAAGGATTGCTTGCCTTGCTTGTTGATTTCAGTCGTGAAGTCAGAGTCGATTGTTGCAGACTCTGGAACGTCGGAGTCTACATGTAGTTCAATGAAAATATAGCAAATAACAACTTTTAAATAGGGCAAAAAGAAGTCATATGGAAAATCAAATAAAAACCAACTACATAGAATAGGTGTGATTTCGGTTTAGAGTTTCTTGATTGAATGTGTTTCATTTCGACTTCAAGATGCAAAAATTATTTGAATTTATAATATTAAGATATAAGTCACTTTTGTGCATATAAAATATTTCTTGTATTTTAAAGTTTGAATTAATTTAAAGAAAAGAAAAGAGAAAAACAAGAAAATAAAATCTAGATTTGTTTTCACTTTGCTTTCTCTATCCATTTTATTTTACTTTTATTTTGGACCCAGCTTGAGATATAGATATTTTTTATTTATTTTTTTATCTTATTATTTATTTACATATTTATTCTTACTATTATTTACTTACTAATATGATTTATATTTTTTTATGAGATCGGTTCATTTCCTTCGCCTGGGGTCTGACGTGAGCCCCTCCTAACCTAACCCTAACTTCTACCGCACTTCCTCTCTGCTCTTGTCCCCGTCTACTAGCCGCTCCGCTCCAAATCTTCTCTCTTTTCCTTCTTCTTCCACGACACATTTAAGCACCACCACCCTTTTCTCTCAGTGCACGCCGAGCTCCTCACACACCTAGCAGCTCAGCCATCGAGAGCTCCGTCTTTGCCCTCCGAGATCCACCACGGTCTGTGGCTTCTCGGACGTCGTCGCCTCTCTCTTCCTTCCTCGCGCCAATCCCACCTTTCTACGTTGAGCGCCGCCAGATCCTCCACCCCACCGGTCTCCTCCATTGCCGACAACCCCACCTCTGAGCTAAGTGCTCTCCTTTCGCCCTCTCCTTTTTCTTCCCTACTCATCCCTTCTCTTTTTCCTCCCTAGGCCACCCCTATGCGGTTGCAGTGGTGTGCATGCGTGCCCTAATGTCGATTGAGTGCGTACATGGGTGACAAGGTCTGCACTTATCGAAGGTCACCCGCGTTAGCCTCTACCCCCTTGGCTACGACCGGCTGCACCCATCCCCAATCTCCCATGAGCTAAGTACCCAAAACCCTCCCCTATTATTTACTATGCAAGAACCACAAGCACTAGCATCATTCTTAGTTTTTGGGTGCTGTGATTGTGAGACATGTATTTACTAAATTTTTGTGTGTACATGGGAAGACATATGTATGTTGTTTCTTTGAGTGAAAGACATGCTCAGTATGTGTATACATGAATCTGTGAATGACATATACCGAAATTTTCAGCCTTGAGCTTGTTTATCCGATATGGAGTAGGGTAGTTATTATATACTATAGTGTTTTATGCTCGAATTGGTTGTGGGTTGAAGGCCTTAATGTTAATTTCCTTGTGCTCATATCCATAGTTTTTGAGGGGTGATTTAGTAATGCATGCAAATTGGTCAATATGTGGTAATCATGATTTATTTGCTTGTGATTAAAATATGTATGGCTCCTTAATTGATTATTGCTGTGATGTAATTATGAAAGTTGATGTGTACTGGACCTCTATGATTAATTTGCATGACTTGGGAATTAGTCTTTGTGCTATTGTGTTCATCAGGGATGAATATGAATTTGTGATCTGAGTTAAATGTGTGTTATGTTTTAGTAAAGTAATGCTTTACTTGATACCCATTGATCAATGTTTCCGTGATTGAGATGCTAGCTATCTGATAATTGTTGAGCTTTGAGTAGCATTATGTAACATTACATTAACGGGTTCTCGACATCTATTCTTTGTACACGAGATTGTAGATGTATTCTTGCTTTTTGTGATTAGATCCCCGATATCTTAAGAGTAGCACAAGGATTGAAGCTTTGGGGTTCATTTGCCCATTGCTATTTGCCTGTTTGTAAACCGAATAAATTTGAATAGGGTCCGATCCCCCCCCAATGGTTAGACTAAAAAGTCCCGGATGTAAATCGGTTTAACGTCCCTACTTCCGTCTTGGTGGATCTTATTACTCTATGTATAATGGATTACAGCGAGAAGGACACCCTTCCGCTAGGGGAGGAAACTCGGAGCTATGAACGCGGGTCGGAAGGCCAAGGAGTTGGGTAGGGGGGAAAGAGAGAGAATCAGAGTCCCCCTCTGGAGACCCCCCCTTTATATAGTCGAGGGGGGTTACAGAATTTGGAGAAAAAAGGTAGGGTATCGCACGGAGTTGGCTTCGGCCTGATGATTGAAGTCCCTGTCATCCCATCGGGTTGGTAGGAAAACCGACGCCGTTTTCGAAGGTCGCCGCCCCGTCGCCCGCTTTGGCCGCGCCGTCGGTAACGAACCTCCTTGCCCCGACGGGTGAAGGGCGTGTTGACCCAACGGGCTCCCACGCCACCTTGGAGAAACCACGGAAAGATGGACGGGGTCCATGGGTCGTGCGCTAAATCGACACACGGGCGGGGTCGCGAGGTGAAGTTTGGGGCCCACGGGGCCTTTGGAGTTTCCGGATCGCCCGCCGGCCCTGGGGGTTGACCCCTCACCTGTGGAGCCGCCGCCCCCGGGGACTTGGCCCCGGACCACCAGTAACGACCTTTGTATCCTTTGGGCCCCAGCGGCCCAGATAGTTTTGGACCCCGGATTTTGGTAATCCTCCGGGGTTTTTGGGATTCCCCGTCAAAGAACCCTGACCCATTATTTAAAATTAATCTTGAAATAACGATACTTTGTTGTGGGTATCCGATATGAGTATTTAAATCCGGCCGGCCCCAAATCGCCCTCGGAGGGCCCTTTGTTTGGCCAATGGTCTCCCGAGGGCATGGCGGGCGTATTCTTGGGGTGGCTTTCGTTGGAGCCACGACTTGGTTTCCCTAATTTTGATGGGGGGCCCAAGCCTCCAACCAGCCCCGGAGGGCTTGGGAGACCGATCTGGGATCCGTGGCGGAAAGTCGATTGATCGACCCGGCCCAGGGATCGGGATGCCTCGGAGGCGGAGTTCCCTAGTTTGTCGGCCGGGTTTGGCGGGTCGGAGATTGGTCGGGGGTTCCCGTCGAGGTCCGTCCGATTTTCCCGGAGGGCTCCTTGACCCGGCCGGGGATACGTGTCCCGCTACCCTTCAGTTTTCGCGGTTTTCATACCGGGAGCCCGGGCGGCAGGAGGTCCGATGCCTTGCGAGAGGTTTCCGGTTCCCGGCGCTTGTTTTACGTCAGAAACGGGGGTCGGGGAGGTCATGCCTTCGCAGAGGTTCTGCCCGCTTAGTTTTCGTCGAGAACGCCTTTGGGGGAGGTCCAAACTCGGGGTTCGGTTCCCGGTTAGTTTTACGAGCTAGATGAGTTAGTGCTATTTTAAGCGTGCGGGGAGTGTTGGTTTAAGGAGGGCGAAATTAGTGCTATTTTAACCCGTGGCGAGTTAGTCGGGCCGGGTTTAACGCCGAGCTAGGAGTTATGCTATTTTAACTAGAAATGGGTGAAGTCGGTTGGTTTAACGCCGAGCTAGGCGAGGGGCATCCATCCCGAGTCCTCGTTTCGCGGGCAATCCGGAGGAGGGTTTGGGCCCAATATCGCCGTTGCGGTGTGGGACCCGAGGGTGAGTAGGCGCTGTTTGCCTCGCTAACAGGCTCAAGGAGCTAAAACGGTCATCCGAGGGGCCCAGATCCCCAAGGGATCCGAGGTGCCCTCCGGGCCCGAATGGGGCGACCAAAACCTTTTTTACTTTCGATCCATCTTGACCCCGGAAATAAATCGAGCGGGGGTCCCTTCGGGGCACGAGAGTTTAAGTATGGTCTCAAACCCGAAGAAAGATTGGTCGTCGGCCGACCCAACTAGAGACCCCCGAGGGTTCGCTTGAACTCGCCTCACTGGGCGGCTTAGGGTTCCACTTGGTGGAATTTAGACCCTGGCCCATACCGTTCGCCACCGGACCGTCCCGGACTTTTCATCCGCTTGTGGTTCCGGAACCAGGGGAGATCAAGAGGTCGGGGTGGGGAACGCCGTTTCGCAAGCATTTAATGCGGCGGGGGTTAAATCGAACGAGATGACGGGCAATCGTCCGCGCGCGGGTGCCCCAATCGAGGGCGGCCATCGAGGTCCCCGGCGGCCACCCGGCGGCGTTCGGGGGTGCCTGTTGGCGTCGGGCCATAAACGGGCGCGGGAGGCGGGGCACACTCTGCTGCCGCCCTTGTTTTGCCTTCTCGTTTGTTTCCGAGCGAAAAAAAAACAAAGGAGTTGGGAGAAGTTGCCACTTTTTTCCTCCGACCCCATTGCTCGCGATTGAAGATGTGGTGGAGTGCCCCCAGTTTAACCAGCGTTGGCCGAAGGAAGGGTTCTCCCCAAGATGCCTCGAATGGAGGGTCCCGGGGGCCGAACGGGCCGGAGGAGGGGAATCGGATCCCCGCCGTTCTCGACCAGTTGCCCCCTTCATCCTTCGTCCGGGGATTGACTACTCGGGGTTGAGGTGCATCATCTCAACCCTAACGGCGGCTCCATAAGCGAATCTTCATGCGGTGGGCGTCTGAGATCGAGCCCCCGGCCCCGTGGAAGTACTCTTCTCGCCCTCGTGGAAATAAGTCGCCCCACGGCGTCATGGGGGTGCGGCCATCCAACTACACTGTCGCGGCGGTACATCCTTTCGGCGCAACGGGTGGCACTGAGTGGTTCTATGCTCGAACCAGGAAGCCGCCTTTTCACCGGCCGCCGAGTCAAGAGAAGAGGGTTGGGGCCTCGACAAGAAGGAGAAAACAAAGTGGAGCCGATCTTGGGCAATTGCTTCGCGGCGGGGCTGACCGAAGCACCCAGGGTTCATGAAGATCGCTGCAACCCTTTGGAGGCCGCCCCTATGTTCCTGATGGGGCGTCCGTTTATGAGGATGGGCGAACTTTCTGCCGTAGCAGGCCAGGTGGCAATGTGGGTGGGCGCTATCCGCGCGGGGGCCCCGGCTTTTTTCAATGGAGAACCCCCACTGGTAGGGACCTTTTCCCCCTTTTGTGTCCTCCTTTTTGACTCTGGATTAACTAGTGATTTCGCACATTGTGGCAAGATGGTGCCCAGCTATAGGAAAAAAGCGAAGGCCCCGGAGGGGGCCCTGAAGAGTCCGCCAGGAAGGAAGAGAGGGGAGGGCGAGAAGAAGAAGGGCGCATGGCGTTGTGCCGGGGGCGCCGGACCACCGCTATCGTCCATCCGTGTCGCCCTCCAACGGTGGTGGTGAATTTCGATCCGATGAGGGGCCCTTCCGCCACTAATTGGTGGCAGCCCCGGGTCTGTGGCCTTTCGCCCCCAAGTGGAGGTCCCCAAGAGGAGACGCCCTGGGAAACGAATGGCACGCCCACCAAGGAGGCCAACAAGAAAATGTTGTTACCTGCTCCATCACGTGGAAAGTTTCGACGAGGTGGTAGTCCAAATGTGGAACCACGTCCACCTTATCAATGGCTCTGGAGCCGAGCGCCGACTGGCCGCTGGCGAATCCGCCACCGCTAGAGGCTCAAGGAGTTGGGCGAGGAGTTCGCACCTTCGACGGTCGAGGACCGGAGACGGGAGAGAGTTTACACCGCCGCCAGGTTCGCGCTACCGCGCAACTCGGGCGCCACATACCCTACTGCTGCCGCCTGTGGACCCGCCGAGGGGATGGTTCGGAGGTCGAGTCGCTGACGCCAACACACGCATCGGGCGGCGATATCCTCTCCAGACACGCCACCGTGGTTAACTCGCCGCAACGACCTTTCCAAGAAGCCGCAGCCACCGGACGCCGAGGCAGAGGTTGAGTTGTGGGACCTTCCAAGAGGGCGCGATAGCGGAGGCTCATTCGAGCCAAATTCGCTTGGGTCAAGTACGCCTGGCTCGACCGATGAGGCGTCAAGGTCGTCAACCGAGGTTACTCCGCCCGCCATTTAGGTAATACCAACCGACTTTGACTTCGACCGCTTCGCTTTTGCAAGTAGGGCTAAATGAAGTGCCCAGATTTCTACAAAGAATCGAAAAGCTCGCCTTGGGGAGATATCACGGCTTTCCACTCTATGCATGAACAAAACATGACCGCTGCAGAAGAGGGCGCTCGTCAGGCCTTTGAGTTGCGCGCGAGGCTCAAGAAGCCCCGCACACGAATCGGGTGAGGCTAAGGGTCCGGCGGAGCTGCCGAGACGACGGATAATCGAAGTCCCAGTGGAGATGAGGATATCCGAGCCGAGGCACTTTTGGCTGGCCCTACAGCGCCAAGGACGCCGCGGGCTGCAAAAGCGCTGCCCAGAGTGAGTGCGATTGCTTGGGTGGAGCTCTGATTCCGCCAGAGGGGACGCTTTGTTCGAAGCGAAGACGCGACCGAGGCTAAGGTGGAGCTCCACGCTTAAGGCCTTATACGCCGGTAAGCGTATCAACCCTAATTCGGGCTCGCGATTGTAAACGCGCCTTCTTTTTTGACATCGCTGATCTACGCCATGTAGGAGGAGCTCGCCGATGCCGCGGGGGCGCTAAGATGGCAATGGAGGAACGTGATGCAATGATCGAGCATCGAAGCGAGGCCTTCGGCGGGCGAGCCGCGGAGCGAGATCTGGCCCGAAGCGAAATACCGAGCCGACGACTTTCCACGGTTCCGCCGGAGATCCACGATCGAAAGTGTTTGAACCCCGAGCCTGTTCGGAAGTTCATGAGTCAGGCTGCGCCATGGCTCATGGGCTGAGCATGTCGAGCATCTCGCAGGAGTTTAGGGATAGAGTCTTGAGCTTGCTCGGCGCCTGGTCTTTGCACTCTTCCCATTATCGCTGGCATTGACCTCGCCGTTGTCTAGAAGCTGGTTGCGGCGTAACCTGTCGATTTAAGAGGTCAGGCGCGGGTTCAGAGCCAGCTGCCTCACGCCGAGGTGATCGCCACTGGATTCCACCAGAGAGCATCCTCCACCGTAAACAAGAAGAAAGTTGAACATTTTGGTTTTTGTAATAACTTTGTCTTGTAATGAATCGACATTTTTAGCTTGCCTAGCCACCTGTGAGGCTCCTCCTTCCTTCCAGGCTCTCCCAGAGATGATGAACATTTCGATGGCTATAGCTTCAGTAAATCGCAGAGGTTTATGCAAGCGTGAGGGTCGCCATGATGACACCTTGAGGAGACTCAAATAGGAGCCGGGGCCTATGGAGCAAAAATGTTCGCTATACTTACCAAGACGTGAGTGTTCCCGACCAACATGGATTGTATGTTACAGTAATCCTTTATTCCGCGAAACACCACTTCAGAATCAGAGCCACAGGCCGCAGTCAGCTTCCGGGTCGAGAGGGTTACTGCTAGGAGGACCAAGACAAATGACTGTGCCAACTGACCAAAAAGTGTGTGAGCTCAAGCCCCGAAAGGGGGGTGGGGACACAGTGTTGTGGTTGCTTCACAATACGGACTTGAAGTGGAAAAACGAATGCGAGAAACTTTTAAGGAAAAGATTGCTTAACTTTTATTTTTGATGCAGGGGTGTTGTATGCGGTCGGGTCCTTTACTTAGCCTCTCCGCTGGCAGCCTTCATTCCGTGTCCCCGATCCACTCGCCGCTGCAACTTATCCAGAAGCCGCCGCGACCGACCGGCCAATGCAATACCGAGCCAAACGGAAATCGGCGGTCGACAAGCGCTTCATCGCCGCAGACAAATATTCTTTCACCTCTAACCACCACGCCGTGATTTTAATGCGAGGCGAGGGTGGGGATGTGGCACGCCCCGCGCGCGGACGCAAGCACAAAACGCAGGCGGCGCGGCTACCCGACGACGCCCGGCTGGCCGCTTCCGCCTCTACGCGATATAAATATGGCGCAGAGGAGCAACCATGTGTAGCTATTCTTTCTGTCCTCCCACTCTCCTTTTGCCTTTACGCGACGCAGGAGAAGGATAGTTAGAAAACTTCGAGCAGCGATGGCGAGCGGGGGTGACGATCGGCGGTCCGGAAAATGGGAAGCGCGGCGGACCCCCTGGGGTCGGACCCCAAGAGATCCCGTTCCCTTGCCCGGTCGCCTTCACGCGCGAGAAGAGGGGGGCTTGCGCTGCCCTTGTCGACCTTCCACATTAGGGACCCCATTGTGGAGTGAGTCTTTTTGCTTGATGTCGAGGTGGTTTCAGCCCGATCTTGCTGACGCCGAGCTTTTTCCTTCTCCATCCTGTGGCCTCCGACCGGATCGTCGTCCGGCCGCCGCATTCATGATGACCGCCCGCGGGGAAGCGGCATCACCGGCCGCCCCGATGTGCTCCTCGGCCCCGCCGTGGTCTTTCAGAGCTCGAGCCACGTCTGGTGGGTGACGCGGCCGAAGCTCTCCTCGAACCGGGCGCAGCAGACGCCGCCAAAGCGAGATGTTACGCAAGAAGCGGCTCGATCCGAGCCTCGAAGGAAAGTTTCCTGACGCTGCTGTAGGAGGCTACAAGGCGCGCTCCGGTGGCTGGCGAGGAAGAATCGCTAAGGCACAGAGGAACGCTGAACTCGCGCGATGATCTCGCGAACGTGTTTCGGTCCGGCCGAGAGCATGGCTGCTTCAGTGCACACTGGGGTGTGGAACTGCAGAGCTGCCGAGCGCAATGAGTCTGTGATTACGCCTAAGATCTCCGCGCAGCCTAACGCCTCGCCAATTCTACTTCCGCGCTTTACGCGAAGCGCCAACTTCGCGAGGGCAGATCGCTGCCGCCAGGCGGAGTACGGCTGCCTCGCTATGTCACCACGATGCCGCTTTTTCGACTTTGGCCGCGACTGGCTTACGGGTCGGCGAGACACTTGACCGCGGTGCAGAGCGCGTGCTGCGCATGAGATGAGAAGTGGGGCTAGTCGGGTCGAGGAGAAAGAATGACAGTTCGAGGACGCATTTACTTACTTCACGGATGATCTTCCGTGGCCGTGGTTCTAACTTTTTGCTTCTGAGGTGTAACTCTGTGCATGTTTGACATCATGGACTTTTGGGGGATTCGCTCGATATCCTCGCGTTCCTCGCTTTCAAATAAACACTCATCGAATCTACTATAGTCTTTAGGAACCACCGGTTGCAAAAGCGGAGGTCTGAGTGTCTATATTCGGAGGAAAGCGCAGAAGATGGCCGGATTTAGTACTCAAAGAACGGTCTCGATCGACTGCGGATCGCCTGCGCGCACTTCCTTCTTCCGCGCAATACTACTCCGCGAACCATAGGCGAGGGCGAGGTCAGAGCACCTCGGTCAAGAGGGTTACCGCTATGTAGGGATCCTGTGGGTCGATCGAGGCGCTATTTTTGCGGGCGTGCAAGCAGCCTCGAGTCACCTGTGGAAGACCAGATATGGTCGACGACAGCCACGGCTCTCAAGGTTGACAGAGAGACGCGGACGAAGGTGCGCTTTCGGATATGGACCCCGACTTTTTGGCGCCCCACGCGACCACGGGCGCAATGATCCGCGGTTCGACCGCCTCAGCAATGGAGCGGTCGTGACTGGGAGTTTGGCCGACCGCTAAGTCAATCTGCCTAGCCGATTCGAAGATGCGCAGGTCAAGACGAAGACCTCCGACCAGATGCGCTACACGGGCGCGGTTAGGCTCGAGGCTCGGATGGTCCGGCTCGTCTCTAGCTTAGGATGCTACAAAGCGGCACCACCGGCCGAGTGACATTCCGCCATCGCCGGGAAGGCGAGGGCGCGCAGCCTTCTGCTAGTTGGAGACGGACCGGCGTATGATGAAGCGCTGGCGTCAGCGATGCAAGGGTTCCACCGACCTCGCTTCCCGATTCGCCCGAGTTCACTAAGCTCGGGTTTTAGTCTCTGCAACTGCCGCTGTCAAGCTAAGGCATTGCACGTCCTTCGGTGGTGATAAAGTCGAGGGAGCTGACGATTAACCGACTTTAGCGCTGGACGCGCCGTTGCCGTCTGGGAAGAAAAGCCATCAAGGAGGAAGATGGGAACCCGGAGATCATGAAGATGACGCACGGCTCCCCACTGGCGCGCGCCAACCGCTTGCTTCGCATAACCGCAAGTAAATTTAGAAGCATAGGGGTCGCAAGGCCCCTCTCCTCAATGGTTAGACTAAAGAAGTCCCTTAATATATCGGTTCGGCCAACGCCCCTACTTCAGCTTCTTGGTGGTGGATCTTATTACTCAGGTATAATGGACTACACGCGAGAGCTAAGGGGATGTGCCCTTAGCGCCGCCAGAGTGGGAGGAAACTCGGAGCTATGAACGCTTGGGCCCAAGGCCCAAGTCGAGTTGGTGGAAGCGTAATGAAGTAGAGAGAATCAGAGAGTCCCACAGCAGCGAGACCGCCTCCTCCCTTTATATAGTCGAAGGGGCGGTGTTACACGAGGATTTGGAGAAAAAGGTAGGAGTATGCCGCGCCCAGAGTTCGGTCTTGGTCCTCTGATGATTGATGTGTCCCTCGTTCATCCCATGCTAGGTTGGTAGACACAACAGGCGCCGCTTTCTCGGAAGGTGCGACTGCCCGTCTCCGCTCGCCGCGATGCTCGACGCCGTCAGGTCAGACAATGACTCCTCTGCCCCTCGACGTGGTGAAGGGATCGTGCTTGACCCAACGCTCCCACGCCACCTTGAGAGAAACCACCCGCCCCAAAGATGGATGTTTCGTCCATGGGTCAGTGACCTGGCTGGTTGACCGCCGACGGGCGGAAGTTGTCGAGGTGAAGTTTGTCGGATCTCGACCGGGGCCTTAGCTCGGAGTCTTCGGATCGCCTCGATCTGGCCGCTCGGTGTTGACGCCGACCAGCCTCCTCGGTCGGAGCCTTCGCACGCCTCGATCGGGGACTTTGCCTGAGTCTCCTGGCAGACCACCCAGCCGAACGATCCTTGTATCCTCTGGGCCCGAGTCGAGCCCGAGATAGTTCTACTGCTGATCCGCCGATATTTAGGATAATCCCATCTTTGAGGACGGAGGCTTTTTGGTGGTATTCTCTCCAAAGACTGAAGATCATCGTCAACTGTGCTCGAGCCCAGCTGATCGCAGAAATACAATCTTGAAATAGATATATACTTTGTTGTGGGGTATCCCTGATATGAGTATTCGTCACTATTCGATCCATTGTGCAATTACAACTCTTGCTTAGTTATTCAGATGGATTACAAACCAGTACAAGTAACTTCTATTGGATCATGATAAAAGAAAGATAGGTTAATTCTTGGCACTACAGTGTCGATGTGTGTTTTAAATTAGCTGTGGATAGCATTTATTCTCTTTGAATGATAAGAGGGAAAGATATATCAGCTAATGAAAATGTATCTTGTGGCTACAGGAAAGGGTGGCAGGAAAGTTGTCAAGAGGAGGAGAGGAAGATAGGAGGCTGTCACTGGCTTCTTTCCTTTTCTGGCTTGTCACTTGTCTTCAATTGAAAGTAGTTAGAAGGACAGTAGCTAAGCTAGTGAGTGAGGGTTGAGTGTAAGGCTCAGGGTGAAATCAAGTACTCTTTTTATATCATTGTTGACTGACGGTGGCTGGCAAATGTGGTAGGGAGTAAATCTGTAGTTAGGGCAGTGGAGTGCATGCAGTCCCTCATTTCTACCACTTGGTCGTGAGAAGGGGTAGAGAGTCAGGTGGCAGCTACAAGATGCATGCAATTTCTAAGAAATTGCTATAGCTTAGGGCTTAAGGAAAGACAGTAGGGGTCTATTTGTAAGGACTAAACTGTATTGTAGTACTTGTTCTGGAATGCAAATTTGTAATAGTTTAGGAACTGTAATAAACTTTATTCTTTAAGGACTGAGGTTATTGTATGAGCTTTGGAATGTAGTAAAAGAAATGTAAATCTTGATGTATGCTATTTAGATTTGGTTATGTTTTAAAGTCTTTGGATATTATGAATGAATTTTAATAAAAGTGATATTCTTGATTATTGATATTTATTTAGATGCTTATTTGTGACGAGATTCAAGTTGAACATGCAGTTATGAAGATGTGCAAAATATCTGTTCATGTTAGAATTAGGTGTAATTGCAAACGTGTATGTGTATGTATGCGGTCGTGTGACACTTACATCAGATATATATATATAGCTTAGCATTCTATTGTTGTCCAATCAGAAGCTTCCGTGCAATCACCGTGCAATCAATTTAGGGTGCAGTTTCAAAAATTCTGAAAAAAATCATGCGCATGTACATCTCATCTTACCCCTACTATATATACGAATTTCATGATCAAATTTTATATGTAGATGGGGTAAGATGAGATGTACAAAAATGACAAATTTAGGGTGCATTTGAACTATTCAAGTTTTTCTTAGTTGGATTGCACGGTGATTGCATAGGACTGCATGATTGTACGCACAATGCTCCCAATATATATAGGTCTTGTTTTTTTTCTTTTACCCATTAAGGATATGTTGTAACAGAATATGATGTTTCTGCAATTTAGAATTTTGAGTCGGACAATTTAATTTCGATGTTTAGGTTGAATGACTGAATTATGTATATAAGCGAACTTTATTCATTTTGTGATTTTGATTTTCATTATTTGGAAAAGAGAAGCTTAGTAAAGAAATTGAGTTTTCTTTAAGTAAAGGCAAAAATGCAAAAATTAAGTCACATTTCAAACTCAAATTTTTATTTTTGTCACTTTTAAATTATTATTTTATTTGTTTTTGAATTTTTGGGATGTTACACAACTTTCTCAGCCCAATTTGACAAACACTCTGTGCACCGCGAAATGACAAAACACTGCCTATCTCAGAGAGATGGACAACACTCTACCTATCTCACATCGAAACAACAACACATTGCAGCTCACTTCTTTAGACCAAACTGACCTATAAAACCACCCGCCACCCAAGCAGCCCTTCTTCTCTATCCCAACCTCTACTCCATTACAATGACAGACAGAAGAGGAAACTCGAGCCGTGGGAGAGGTAGACAGAGAAGACTAGGTCAGAGATTACCTCGAGATCCTGACCCATCATGGTTTCGAGGCCGCAACCCTTATCTCAAGAGCACTACAATCTATGGTCCGCTAGACCCCGATCAGCCCATCCCAGATTTTCCCATTCGAACAAGGGACTCATGCACCCTCCATGATCCAATCTACGAAGGCCAACCACTCCTCTCCATGAACTAGCCAAAATGCAAGTACGACCTCAACGCTGTTTTGCAAGTTAATGATGCTAGGGATCCCAATCCAGGATGTTGTTTCTAGCGATGCCCTATGTTCGAGGTAAATGCTACAACTCTTACTTATCATTCGGCTCATATCTCGCTATATCATACATACTCTTGCTTGTAGACCACAGATTATAAATTTACTGAGTGGGTGGACCCACCGTATCCCATACATGCCCAATGCTACCTCCATTACCTGGTGTATTGCCTTGAAGAAATGGAAGAGGATCTTACGAAGGTCAAGAAGGAGAACAAAAAGCTCAAGAAGGACAACGAACAGCTCCGTAGGTAGAACTTGGAGCTCCAGATCCAGAATGATGACCTACGTCATCAAAGACTTAGGGAGAGGAATAATAAGGTGGTCGTCCACCTCGGCAATGACTATCACATTTATCTCTTGCGGCAATAATGAATGTAGTTGTGCTTGCAACTACCACAACAAGCAGCCCTGTCCACACTGTTCTAACGATCAATACTCCATGTGGGTTCCTTATAATTACCTATTCGAGCTTTAATGTTCTTCCTCTTTAAAGCGTACTCCATTCTGCCCTTTTACAATTCTAAAATACGCACTAGTATCATACTTTTCTCTATGTTCGTGGCTGCTCTGTGCCGCCGTTTGTACCATCCTAAATGTATGCACCATGTAATCTCCTTTTATTAGGAAATCTTAGATCATAAAATGCTATCCAGATTTCTCTCTGTCACGACTGAGGGATATTCACCGTTTCAACTAGCGACAGAGAGTCTATTACTGGTTCAAACGACAACTGAATCCTATTTGACATTTCAAACGGTGACCATTACGTATTTTTAAAATTTTTCCCCATGTACTACTTCTATAATTTTTCCTTACAAAATATTATTTTTCAAAAATAAATTATTCCTTCTCCTCCTCCCCTCTCCTCTCTTTTTTTCCCTTTTTCCCCTCTCGTCTCTTCTTTCCTTTTTTTTGCCCCCTCTTCCCTCTTCTCTTTTTTTCCTACTCGCCTCTCTGTTGCTATCTGGAATGGTGACAGAGCACTCAACACTGGCGACAGCTCTCTGTCGCTATTCCAAATGGCGACAAAGACTTAATCGCCAGTTCAATTAGCGATAATTTCTTTATCGTTGTTTCAATCCGCGACAAATAGGTTCTCGCCATTTCATTACATGACACAGGGTAAAACTGCTATTTTTATTTTCCGCGTATTATTTCTGTAATTTTTCGTTAAAAATATATTATTTTAAAAAATTCCACATGTTTATATACACTCTGTTTCTTGTTTTGTATCATAGTTTTAGTTTTTTAAAAATGTCTTTTATTTATTCTTTGTTGGGCCAGGTTGGGGTATACTGAACACTTGCTCGGAAGAACTGAGCAATCGACATTCTGTGTTTTTTCCAGCAGTAATTTCTCTTTTCATTTTTCTAATATTTTTTTTATTCACGGTTGTTACTAATCATATGCTCGATAAATTGAAGGGTGCAATGTTGAGTGGATGTCGATGCTTGTCAGAGTTTTTCGGTGATGGCCATAAATGCCAAGGTAAAATCTTTCTGGAGCTGATCCCTGTCCTCTACAGCTGATTAGTTATTTATAGGGTGTGCTTTGTAGAGCTCCAGTTCTATCAGATTTAGGTATTTCTAACTTCACCAGATCTATAGAGCTGGAGTTGTGAGTACATTAAGAGTGTTTAGATAGATCATTTTGTTTATATTTTAGACAAAAATATAAATTTAATTCATTTTATTTTAGCCTATAAGTTTCAGATCTCAGGTAAAACTGGAATCTAGAGCTCTACCAAACATACCCTTATTATATTATATGAAGCAGAGCTTTGAGTCACCATTTTGTCGATGAGCTGTATTCGAAGTGTTCAATGAGCTTTGAGTCAACATTTTATCCTCTACAGGGTGAACGTGCATGCACATACCTAGCCTAGGCTCCAGTGCAAGATAATTTTACTCCCCATCTACATGGGCAATTCTTTGTTGTTAGGTTGATGGTAAAAAAAGGTATACACATGTATTGTCTTCGTACCAACATGGAAGTATTCACTATATATGATCTCTCTAGATTTTTGGAATATATAATCGTTTAGTCATTGGATATTTGTCCTGTGAAAGGCACAAGAACAAAATTCTGTACAGTGAAATGTACCTATTTGCTTCAAAGATAGGATAGGTGTTGCAAAGCATCGAGTGGTTCTCATGATATGAACCATACTCAACACATACTTTAGATGGCTAACGAAGTAGGCATTTCTGATGACTCATGTGGATGAACAGAAAAACTCTAGGTATGATATTTTTCTTTCCATCCTTCAAACAAAATTTTGACTGAGTAATGTATCAAACTCTAGATGATGCCTATCTACAGTTTTATGCTATTCCATGAACATTACAGGGCTTTCATTGGGTTAGATTTAGGAACATGTGTAGCAAAATTAGATGGCTTTGAACATACACACCAGCTTACATATTGTGTCTATATAATACTTCACGAATATTGCACTTTCTTGATCTTATTTAAGCATTAGCAGTGTGCCTGGGGTTGCAATGGATCTCATGTAGATGACGATATTATAAGTTCTAAACTATGAAAAATAAAATAATATAAATTTAAAACTTGAGCTATTATTTATTTGAGATACATTGCAACACACGGGCACTCTACTGGTGAGAAAAAACAAGTAAGGATGCTTTCTAGTCTATATCTCATGTGATGTCTTCTCAACTTCTCAACTGATTTTGATAGAGCTCTGTTTAAGGTAAACGTAACTGTTTCTAGAGTATATCCCCAAAAATTTATTAGAAGATCTGCTTGACTCATCACTAATCAAATCATGTCCAACAGAGTTCAATTTCTGCGCTCAGAAACACCATTATATCTTCTGACGTTCCTAGCGGAGTTATTTGTGGAATGATTTCACAATCTCAAATTACTAAACTCATGGTTTAGATATTCTCCTCCATGATCTGATCGCACGGTTTTAATCTTCTTGCCAAGTTGATTTTATACTTTGTTCTGAAATTCTTTGAAAATTTTAAAGGTTTCAACCTTATGCCTATCAAATAGACAGCTATATCTACTAAAGTCATCAACAAATGTAATAAAGTACTGAAAGCCACATCTGGCCACTGCACTCATTGATCCATTTACATCTGTATGCACAAATGCCAATAAGTCATTTGCTCCTTCATCTAGACCGGTAAAAGGCGTTTTGGTCATTTTTCCCAATAAACATGTTCTGCATCTATTATATAATTCAAAATCAAATTAATCAAGAAATCCATCTTTATAGAACTTCAAAATGCATTTCTTGTATATATGACCTAAGCAACAACACCAAATAAAGGTAGGATTCAAATCATTAACTCTTATTTTCTTGGTAGGTATATTATAGATCGGTATTTGAAAGTCTAGATAGTACAACCCATTTAATAATGGAGCCCTATCATAGAATACATCATTCAAATAAAATGAACAACACTTGTCCTTTATTTTGAACTAATAGTTTTCTATATCTAAACATGAAATTGAGATAACATTTTTATTTATGGCGGGTACAAAGTAACAGTTACTTAATTTTAGAACCAAACCAGAAGGCAAAGTTAACATATAAGTTCCTATGACTATAGTAACAACTCTTGCCCATTGCCGATGTGAAATGAACTTCACCTTTTACCAACTTTTAACTCCTTTGGAGCCCCTACATTTTTGAACAAATATAAGCTCCTACACCAGTATCTAATACCATGCATTTGAAGGAGAAATGACTATGTTAACTTCTATAATATAAATATTTGAAGCAGAAGTCGGACTTCCCTTCTTCATTTTCAGATCTTTTAGTATTTCTTGTGGTTTCTATTCCAGTGGCCAACCTCTTGGCAATGAAAGTAAGTTGCTTCAAAAGTAGGGCTAGGGTTGGAATTCTTAGGCTTACGATTATTACTAGAATTCTTAGTTTTAGTATTACCATTGCCTTTAGCCCTTCCTTTTAAAGTATTTCCCTTTCTATACCATGAAGATATCAGATGTCTTTTCTGAATATTTGCTTAGCTGTTTCTAGCATCCATGCAATTCAGTGAGCTACTTCTCCAAACCATTCATATTGTAGTTAATGATGAATTGTCCGTAACATGGTGGCAAAGACTAGAGAATTATATCTGTATCTAAGTCTTGGTTCAATGGAAAGCCAAACCTTTTGAAGTTCTCAATGTAACCAATCATCTTGATCATATGAGTACTAACTGAGATTTCCTCAACCATTTTGTATATATGCAATGCTTTGTTATCTCATACCTTTCAACACACGGCTATACCTGAAACAAGTTCTTTAGATGCATGACCATGTCGTATGCTCCCATGTTCTCAAATTGCTTCTAAATCTCTCAGTTCATAGTTGCTAACATGAGACAAGTGGCATAAAGTGCATCATCAGCATGCTTCTTGTAAGCATCCTTTTTAGCACGAGAAGCACTAGAAGCTAGCATAGGAGGAATATGATTCTCTAGAACATATTCCTTTCTTTCCTGTTTGAGAACAATTCTCAAATCACAAATCCAATCAAGAAATTGGTTCTATTAAAATTTTCCTTCTCAAGGACAGTTCGCAGTGTAAAACTAGATGACTAACTATGTGCCATTGTCAACAATAGATAAAATATGCAAAAGCATGTAAGAAACATATTTATGCTTAACATTTCATCATGTGAAAGCAAAATCTGCTATGCATTCCAAAAGAGTGTCCCTACACCGTATATCATGTCCAAGATCCATATTTCACAATGTTCGAGTGAGCTTTGGAAACACTGCTCGGAACAAGGCTATTTAGATAAGCAACACTTTGCTAAATACAACTCATGTAACTCTTGATTGATAGAAAACATTTCATGGTAAATTTATCAATTTGATGCCCATGGTCCAAAACCGTTTTGATAGTCCTGCTAAGTTAAACTAACTCCGAACCTCGTAACTATCCGACAGTTAGTAATACCTGGCTTTGGCAAGCTCATCAAATGATGATTGAAATCTTAACAGTGGACATAATTGGTAAGACATCATCATAACTCAGTTTTAATTAGGGACCAATATGATTAGTACATTACTAACCAACGTATATACTATCAACATAGTAACCATAGCAATTCTCAAATGAATATCATAAAACATGAATAAAAGTAAACATATATAACATTTTATATATCTAGAGAAGTCAAAATGATTAAATCAATGAATCAGCATGATAATATCATGATAATAAAAGACTTTACGCTGTTAGAAAGATGTTGATCACATCAATAGATAACATAAACTATGTTTATCTCATATATTTCAAACAAAACCAAAACTAATGCAATACAATCTGCGTTGATACCATTGTTAGGGAATCTGGAGGGTAAAGCCCTAGTAAATTTGAAAAATTTATCCCCTTTCCAAACCGATCGCATGCATTAGAACCAAGATTTAGAATATACCGAAAGCGATAAATGTGTATTGTGGTCTTAAGAGCGCAAATGCGAAGCTTTTGGAAAAGCTCTCGGTGAAGCTTACAACTTTAACACCTAGACGTAGTAGCGGAAATGCATTTTATCAGATCATCGTGGCAGGCAGTCACGACCTTCAGGTATCCGCATGAATAGGCGGATGACACCGTATGCCAGCATGTTGTACCACATAATACGACTCTTGTGACTTTTATTTCTGGATAAGGTGAAACTTGTTCACCTCTCTTCCCCTTTTCTTTTCCTTTTTTTACTTACTTTTTTTTCTTAGCCCGTCGCCCATTTTTTATAGCAAAAACACTGTAGAGAGGTCGTTGCTACAGTACAAGGTTGGTGCTACATTGCCACTACCTTTATCACTGCTCATATGTCGATTGCTACAGCGCTGCAGACAAGCTACAGTGTTTTCAGCAAACAAACATATTTTTGCACACGCAGGGTTCACAGCTTTTTGGGAATAACCAGATATCATGTTTAATTGCATTGAACATATGTCATGAGAGAATATTTCATAAACCTGTCTTAAACCTATTCTTGTGTGTGACCCTTTAAGTTCATAAAATGTTGGCAATAAACTAAAAAACTCCTTTTTTTTGATTCACAAGTCGCAAGTGGCTCCTAGCAGAACATAACAACTACCCAAATTGCATGAATGTCGTTTATCCGACAAACTTTCAATAAATATATGTTGATCCCTTTGTCACTTTAATATCATGGTTTAACCCAAGGTTCATGTGTGCCATCCTTATACTGTTAAACCAATTTTTTCGATTCTCTAGAGTAGACTAACAAGATCAATCGATTAACACTTTAATCATTCGGGTATGGCCATGCATATTCTTCAGTCTATTTTATCTAGTGGCCGATCGATATCATTCCCTCAGTACGAGGAGGACAAAATCCATCTGGATCATATAATTCCCTCTGTATGATTCCATCTTGATCATATAATTCTCTTTGTATTATTCAAAGCATACCCGAGAGTTGTCCTTATGATCATCTGGTCGTGGGCAACGTTAGACAACATCAAAACATACCATCCACATGTAGGAAATTATATTGATCTCAGGTTTCAGGATCAAATCCTTATCATTGTATGAAACGACTTATGACACTCATCAAATTCTCAAAAGACGTTTCATAGGTGGATCAATCCAATAGCATGTATACTACATGCATTTACATGATTGAATTATATCACATACCCATAATCCGTGAAACATGATTATCAAATAATTTATGTTTTTGTTTTGAATAAAGATTATTGGTATCCCAACCAATAAATAAACAAAGGATATTTTATAATAATGTCATAATCAAATTACTGAGTTTCACGAAAGTCATATACTTGATGATCTATAATATGATATTATTAAAGGAATAACATAAGTATAAATACAAGGTAATCATCTTTATAATTAGCCTCTTGAGCATATTTCCAACAATTCCAATCTTCGGAGGCAACAAAAACAACACTTTAGATTAGCACTACGCTACGTCCACAAAATAAACTAAAAGTTTGACACATCCACCCAAATAGACCGCACAGCTTTCTTTTTCCTAAAAAAGAGTCATTTCCAGGTGGGCAACATATTTTGTGCACACAGAGCTTCCCGTGTACATACCGTACACACCAACTAATAAAAATTATGAAAAATTTTGAAAAAAATTGTAGATGTACTTCATAGATTACTCTACCCATGTATAAACTTGTAGGTTTTCTCTTTTTTGTAACTCTCGATATATAATGAATTTGATCTTGAAACTTCATACATAGGTAGAGTAATCTATGAAGTATACCTACAATTTTTTCCGAAATTTTCATGACTTTTATTAGTTAGTGTGCACGGTGTTTACATGGGAAACTTGTGTGCACAGGATATGTTGCCTTCCAGGAGACATTCATTCTGCTCTTTAGTTGACAAATACACAACTTCTAATCCAAGTGGCTGATAGTTCTCTCTCTCTCCCCCTCTCTCAAATAAGTAGCTCTTCTCACAGCTTCAGGTAGTTAACAAATGAACAGTGCATAGGAACCCAATGCGACTGCAATTCTAGTTTTCAGTATATATATGTGTTTTACATACAGAACACATCGAAAGTATTATGTAATCCTAAAAAAATCTTAAAAATTGCCAAAGAAAATTTCAGCCAAAACTATTGCCTGGTTAAAAGGAGTTCAGTTAGCTCAGCTGAGTCGCAGATCCAAATGCGAGTTCAAAGGAAATGCATACGTGGTAGTACTTGCCTGTCGATTAAGGCCTTCCCATTATGCGAGAGCATGCAAAGGTCCATTAATCAACGGAGAATCCAAATACCATCAGCTACCTAAGCGGTAAGGAGGCACAAAACAAGGTGAAAAACGAGCGCATTGCTGCCATTTGCAACACAATGAATTGACATGTCATTGGGTGAAAATTTAGCCAAAGCAAAGGCACAAGCTTGCAGTCAAGATGGGAACGGCATACCGCAATGGATACTTCTTCCGCACCACTGCCACAGCCAGCGAGTTCCCGTCGAGCCTTTGCTCCAGTTGAGCTCATCACCAGAAACTGCATAACACAAGAAATAATGAAACTTGCAAGAACCAGAAGGAACACAGCAGTAAATCCAAGTGGCATACATATATAACTCAAATAGAAAATCATTATAAGCTAGTCTTTGTAGGTTCTTACTCCCAACATTTAAATTTCACCAGAGCTGTACGTGATGATCGAGCTCTTTCACTAATTGGAATTGTTTAAACAAAATTGATCAATTTTTACAGATATCCTTTGTTTTTTTTGGGGGAGTGGGGGATCCATATTACAGAAAAGACCGAAATTAACATTGTAGTAGCAAAACTGTTCAGGTGTATATCTGCTGCATTTAATTCGCTCGTGAGTTATTCCCTGATTTATAACTCTCTGTTTCTGCAGTGAGCACCGAAAGTTTGAAGTACATCTACTGAGTCTATTTCATAGTTCTGGAAAAAGGTAAACAAACTAAAGATTACAGTATTAGTTAAAAATTTGCAGCACAATCTTTATCCAGTTTGACAAATGCAAAAGGAATATTTCTAACTAACTCATGAAATTCATTCTGTTTAATACATTTCTAAATCCTGAAATGGCTATCAAATTCTGTCATAACTGCATTTGGCAATAAAACACATGACATAATCTACATTGCAATATCTGGAGAAGCAAGTGCACAGATCAGCCAGAAAAATATTGTCGAATACAATTGTAACTTTGTAAGTGGCATAAGAAATGCAAAAATCCCCAAAAGCAAACCAATTTTCTTTAAGTAATCGTAGTATTCTCAAATATCTACAATGCAGAATACTCTCATAATATGTTGCAGCCCCTATACTGGTAGTATCGAAGAAAAGGTAACATGTAAAACAGGCATTAAATGTAATATGCCCAAATTTTATATGTGAGTTGATTGAACAAATTTAATTGCTTTTTGCTATTTGGGCCTAATGGACCATCAGTAGGCTAATTACATCTATCTAACCTAATAAGCAAGCTCTATTTAACCATACCCTAACCCCACGTTAGCATGCAACCAGCACCGCCCTCTTTTCTTCCTCCCTATCGGACGTGGATCGTCTGCCGTTACGACAGAGTGTCTCAACATCTACTTCCGTCCCGATCATGCATATATGCTACAGGGCCATCACCCTCCTTGCCCAGCGTCAGCAGCTTACCATCTGCCATAGATGCACCAGGCAACAACGTCCCTCTCCCTGTTTGCTGTCGTGCTGCAAGCCTTCCCACCATGCCCGGCAGCCCTCACGCGACCACTTGTCGCAAGTATCGAGCGGGTGTCACTCGCGTGCGGAGGGTGCGTGCTGCCGCAGCCGCTGCTTGTTTTCCAAAGCTGTCCATGTGCTGCCAAGCAGCTGCGTGCCACGCCAAGGTTTCTGCTGCCACGACGAGTCCAGGAGGTGTCCCGCCATCTTGGATATTTGCATCCAGGCCGTCGCCCTGTTCCTGTGCTCGACCTTGTCCTCCATCAACAGTCACTGCCCCAAGTGTGACGAAGCAGCAGCAGCCAAGCCTGCCTTTGCACAATGCCCAGCGTTGGCAGCGTCGTTTGTCAAGTAGGTTGCTGTGCATGGTCACGTGCCCAAGAGGAATACTGCCCGAGAGGAACAAGGCAGTAGGGGGAACAGAGGAGAATAGCAGGAAGGTGCGCTCGCACGCAGATCCCGTCGTCTCCATTTGCATATAGGGTAATAACCAAAAACCTTTATCCTGGCTAGTGGAGATTAATGAGAACATATGCAAGTTTTACATAGAAATAGGAATTGCTACTTTGAGGTTACCCTCACTGACTATTTGGTGACAATACATCCAGGTGTTGCCATATGGCACCCCTCCCTTCGCTAGCCTTCTCTTCCCCTTTCCCACCCCTTCCTTCTCCTCTCACTCAACTTTCATTTCAAAACTTTCAGATGAATTCAACTGGAAACTTTCGGTTCAAAAATTTTTGGATTGAAATCTTTCAATTTAAAAACTTTTGGTTCGAGAACTTTCGATACAAAAAACTTTCAGCTCAAAAACTTTTGATTCAAAAAATTTTCGATTCAAAATCTTTTGATTCAACTGAAAACTTTTAATTCAAAAACTTTTGAAAACGGTTAAAAATACTGCCTATTAAAAAATTTGGGTGCAAATTTGAAAACAAAAACTTTATTGAGTTTAAGGGAAAGGGAATGAAGTGGATGCCACCAAGTGTCGCGAGGAGAGAGTGTTTGAGACGGAGGGACAGTGACGGAAGGAAGGAGGTGCCACCACATATCACAATAAGAGGGCGTCCGTCCTCAAAAAACATATCACAACGAGAGCATGTCTGTCCTCAAATTAACAATTCTGGATAGAAACTGCTTCAAAGCCTCAATTTAGTAGATTGGATAGTAGACGATACCTTCTACTATGTTTGTGGTACTGTGTAGGATTAATATGAAAATATGATCTACTAGATAGTTGTGTACAAATATGAAAATATGATCAACTAGATAGTTGTAGATAATTTAATTATCTTTCCATAGAATACTTCAACACTGACTTTGGGTGGACATATTTAAAGGAGGAAGTATACGGTGAAAGTAAACATATAGTGAAATCATAAAAGTAGTCAAGTAGGGGTGTTGGATTAAACTTGAATGGTTCAGATCTATGTGTAATCTCACCTCCTCTACTTAAGGTGTGAAATTTTATAATTTTTCTAGGAAGTTATGTGTAAAACGTGTTTAAATGAGAAGGTGGGATTCTACCTTGATTTGAACCATTCAAGTTTAATCCAATATCTCTGTTTGCCTACTTTCCTGATTTTACCATATATCTACTTTCACCATATGCTTCCCCTATTTAAAGTGGTGATATTTGGAAGTAAACTGCCACAACGGTCGCCATCCTTTTCCAGTTGCACTATTTTATCACGATTTAACCTATGTTGGAGGTTGAATTAAATTTTGGGACGTGAAATTGTGAATTAGGAAGTTTCATTACTCAGCTGTCTTCTTTTACTGTTTCAAGTAAGTATTAACAGAGATACAAAATTGTGAAGGCAGACTGTCCAGATTTGGTCAGAACTGCGTTTGGAGGTGTTTCGTGGATACAGTAGAGGCGTATTTAAGCATAGGATCACATGACTTACTCTTTATATGCTATGGATATGTATAGAAGTATTGTACTATGATTATTACCGGGTTCTTGCGCTCACGTCGTTGATCACTAGCCATCGAGTTATTCTTCGATCAAGGCAAGTAATATTGCGGTGGTTACAATTTGTTATTAAACTCTTGTGCTTTAATATATTTTGTAATTATAATTTGTTAATTTACAACAATTATGTTTTTTTAAGCTTTATTCTATGCTTACGATTTATGTCGTCTTGTATGATGGATAATTGTTGTTACCATGGTGATTTTATGTGATTGTTGGGTGTTTACTTAGTGGAAGTGCTATGTGTGCTAAATTGACATTAATTTTGGAGTATGTTGCTTATAGAGAATGGTGCATCATCTATTGCATTCATTTCATTGCATATGCATGCATAACGAGTGCATTTGAGTTAGGTTGGTGGGAACGTCGTATAACTAGTCCTGAGTATAAGTGTTAGGACGGTGGGAACATTATATAACTAGTCTTGAGTACAAGTGTTAGGTCGATGAGGAAATTATATGAATATTCCAGTGTGCTTTGGTGTTTCATGGCATATTTGCATCATTGCAATGTTATCTATTTAGAGTATTGGAATTCAACATGTGAAGTGATTGACGTTTGGTTTCGCAACATTGATTTTTGTAGTATTGATTGAAAACTAACAATCAACTTCTTGTAAGGTATGTTTGTTTCATATCTCACTCCTCTCCTCCCCCCATTTCAAGTTTGAATACTCAAAATCTATGTTACTTGAATACTTAAAAAAACTGGCGTATCGGTATCGGATACTCATCTGCATATGTCGAATACCTTATCCTATCCATATTAGTGAATTTCCTATTTTCAAACAATAAAATAATTCCAGACACTTCTCTGATACTTACTTGATGCTTCCCCACACCTCTTAACCATAGTATCTCTATGAACTCAAAAGGAGATGCTAGAACCGTTTATTCCCATCCCTCAGTCCCTTCTTGTTCCCATCTCGTTTCCTACACTACCACCCCTGCTCCTCTCTTCTCCCAGGCTGGCACCCCTCTCCCTGATGGCGCGACTGTGCCATTGGTCCTTATGCACGATGAGTCCTCCCACTAGTACTTTTCTTTCCTCTTGACTGTGATAGTGTGGTATACTCCCTGGTAGCTAACAGTAGCCAGCTGCTAGCAAGAGTAGCAATGGCTAGGAGGCAAGACATATGGCTGCAGCTGACAGAGATAGACCCCTGATTTCCCCTACCCCGAGCATCCCCACGCGTGCCCATTTGTGTTCACATCTGCATCTCCGCTTGGGCGAATCGGCAGCGCCCTCCCGCGACTCCAAGCGACGGCGACGGCCTCTCATGGGTTCCAAGCCATGGTGCCTTGGGTTCCAGCTGGCGTCGACTCGCAGGATCCAGGTGACGGAGGCGGCGACCCACAGCTCCTGGCGGCTATTCGACTTGTGGCCAAAAGGGAGAACATCACCCAAGTAGCCGACGACCCTCCCTTGCGGCGGATTGAACTCGCACCAAGGTAAAACCCTAATCCCTAATTTTTCATGGCCCTTCCTGATGCTTTAGTTATGTCTGATGATTGCTTCAATATTCGCAATCAGTTTCTTGTAACTCTCATTCTCATAGTCATGAAATACAAGAAAAATTCAGATTTGGTCATGGATTCAAAATAGTTGACATGTCAAATTAAACATGCTTAAGCGAATGAAATGACATGGTGTGATATGTTTTGATTCTTTAATTCATGTGCATCACATCCATGGTGGTCCTACCTAGGAGATTATGATTGACAGATAAAAACAAAACAACATCAATAGTTATGAGTTAAGACAATCCATAAGGTTAAGTTCTTTGTAGAGATTTTTCACTTTTGCCACACATGCCAGATCTTTCTTGCCATAATTTTCCTGTAGGAACATTGGAAAGTAGTATGGAGATGACTTACAAATAGAATGCTCTTTTGACTCTTATCAGCACACTCAAGAGCTTTCACAACTAGCCAGGAGCACTTGTAAACAATGCTCCACAGGTTGCAATTTGTATATTCAAGATACATGCTGTTCTATGTTTTAACCATCTTCTAACAACGCAGTTGACACATGAACAATCATTCAAAAATAGCTTGTCAAATCACATTTTCTGGAACACATTTGGAGCCATGAGAGGGGCTCTAGTTAGGGAGGTAGCAGTGAGCCTATATTAGCCCTTTAATAGTGTGACTGTGATCTATGCTATAAAAAGATTTCGTTTGTTTTTATTCCTTTTCTTTTGGGAAAGTATACATTTTTTTAACCATTCTATTGTTTCTGTGTATGCTTTAACAATGCTTATGTTAATCTCTTAGCCAAACGCTTTTGTTATACGGACCTAGCTCTTCAGTGAAGTAAATCCTTTGAAAAGCAAGATCTAGATCTAAAAAAAATAGGATCCGAAGTCCTACCAGCTAGGGGTGGGCACTTTTAAACCGAAACCGAAAAACCGAACCGAATCGAACCGAATAAACCGAAATTTTCGGTTTTTTCGGTTTTCGGTTTGCGGTTCGGTTTTTATTTTAGCACTATTCGGTTTTCGATTCGATTTTCGTCTTTCAAAAACCGAAAAAACCGTTTTACCGCAAAAACCGAATTCTCGCGGGCCAGTCCAGACTCCAGTCGCTTGGCAACCCAGTTACCCAGGCGGCCAGGCCCGGCAACCAACCAATACCATTCGGTGACTACTGACTCGGTCCATTATTTCCATTCGCAAGCAAAAGCCCCAGCCCTTCCAACCCTAACCCTAGACTCCCCAATTCCCCACCCGGCCGGCGGCCACCCCAGCCCCAGGCGGCAGGCGCAGATCCAGCGACTGCGACTCTGCGAGTCTCGGTCTTCGGCGCCTCTACCCTCTTCGGTCTTCCTTCCCGGCTTCCCCAGGCGGCGCGACGCGCGCGGCGCAACCGGCAACCCCAGGCGGCGCCTCCCTTCCTCCCCAGGCCAGGCGGCCCCTCCCGTCCTCCAGGCGCGGCGCAACCCCAGCCCCCAGGGCAGGCGGCGCCTCTGGAGTCCCGGCAGCACCTGTCCTCCCGGAGTCCCGGCGCAGCGACGCCTCCCAACCTCTCGGGTCTCGGCGCCAGGTGTGAATACCAGATTTCGAAGTAGAACATGTCTCCAGGCTACTACTTGTCTCGGAGTTTCCTGGGCTCCTGGCTGTGCTAGTGTGCTACTACATGCTGAATTGCTGATGCTGGATGATTAGTGGATTTCTTCTGTTTAGTGTTTATATATTTGAAGTAGATGGATCATGGATGGATGTGTGATGTGCTAGACTGCTAGTGCTATACTGGAGTAATTTCTTGTCATGTGCTAACTGCTAACTGGACAATGCATGTATCATGTATTGACGTATTTGTTTGGTTGCTGACTGCCTGACTTGCTGAGACTGGAAATTCGGTTTACCGAATAACCGAAAAAACCGAACCGAATTATTTCGGTTTATTCGGTTCGGTTTTTTCGGTTATTCGGTTTCGGTTCGGTTTCCATCTCTTAAAAACCGAATTTTTTAAAAACCGAAAAAACCGAACCGTAAAAACCGAAAAAACCGAATGCCCACCCCTACTACCAGCCATCTGGATTTACGGGAGATTGGCGCCACTGACACTCTTTAAAATTCGTGATTCACTTTATGACACTCTGGTCCACTGTCATAGACTAAGATGGACCCACATATCATACACACATCGTAAAAAACCAATGAATTAAGTGTCACTGGACTAATTTTTCCCCGGATTTACCCCCTTTGGGTCGGACGCCTAAAGAAGGTGGTTTTTTTTTTTTGAATTTGATTATTTCTTCTTCAATTGGGTCAAAACAGGATTGCATGCCCTGAGCCCGTATTCTATCTTCACTTGCCTTTTTTGTCTTCTTTTCTTTCCCTGTTCTGGGCCGGCCCAAGGCCCATTGTTTTCCTTCTCGCCCTTTTTAACCTCTCTTCTCTGCGGGACTCCAGCCAGGGTTCGAGACCGCCTCTTCCCATCCTGAGACCGCCCCGCCGCCGGTACTTGCCTAGTCCGGCCACCACACTGCGCCTCCCGGCTGCCTCCTTTTCCTCTCTCGCTCGCTCCCGCGCGCTCTTTCGTGCTCCTCTCGCCTCTCCCCCAGGCTCGCCGTCGCGTCGCCTGGTCTGACCGCCCGCGCCGGCTCGACTCCAGCCACGCCGAGGTCGCCAGCAGCCTTCGCTGCCGTCCTCGATGCATTTGGATGAGCAGAGCGCGGGACGGGAAGAACGCCGCTGCAAGAAGAAGGAGAAGCGTCGGGAGGGGAAGGCAAAGGATGAGTCGGAGCGTCGCAGCGGCAAAAAGGGAATGGAGATTGATTCAGCTGCAGATGCCCCAGAAAATGGCGATGAGAAGACTGTGATGGGCATCGAGGAGGAGAAACGAGGCCGCAAGAGCAAGAAAGAGAAGGGCCGCGGGAAGGAGAAGCAGAACAAGGTGAATGGTTCAGTTGATTCTGGTAGCAGAAAGCATGGCGTCGAGAAGGAGCAGGCCAAAAATTCGGGCTTGATGGTGGAAAATCCATGCTCGGAGCATGTCGAGGGTGATACGAGCAAAGGCGATTTGAAGAAAGACAAGAAGGCGAAGAAAAAGAAAGGGAAAGAAACTGAGACGACCGGCCAGAAGCAGACACTTGATTCTACTATTGAAAATGTAGGATCAGAGCATGCGGAGAGGGACAGGGGTGAAGGAAGACAGTCTAGCAAATCCAAGAAGAGCAAACGAAAGCGCGAGGATGGTGAGCTTGATGCAGAAGGTTCTGCTGGTGATCAAATTGTGACAAGCAAAGATAAGAAGAGGAAGGACTATTCTGTTGTGTTGGAAGAGGTTAGTCAAATTGACATTACTAAGATGGGCCAGAAGAGAGAGGGCAAGAAGAAGAGAAGAAACGAAAGTGCTGATGTTGGTCCAGACCTTAGCCGGAATGCAACGGCTGGAGAGGAAGCTGGTGTAGATGGTAAGAATGATACGAAGAAAAAGAAGGATAAGGAGAGGATTGGACGGAAAAAGGAAAAAGAAAAGGCAGCTCGGTTAAAGGACATGGGTAGGCGGGTGAGCTTTTCTGATGATGTGGAGGTGTTTAGTATTGATGGTGGTGATGATGAAGATGGTGGCAGGAGTGGTGAATCCAAACTCGTGCATGGGCAACGGTTCACCCCAGAGGAAGACGCTATCCTTATGGAAGCAATGATGAGTTACGCAGAGGTTGCTTCTCTTGCTTTAAATTGTTGCATTCATGTGATATATGCATTTCTGTTTAGCACCTTTACTTGCTAGTAAGCGCATGATCAGTGATGAGTATACTGAAATTGAATGGAGCTGTGACACTGAGATGAGGGTATGAGACTAGTCTGACTGTTCTTTATCTTTTAGTGAGATGGATTGTTTTCTTTAACATAAAATGATGGATCACAACCATATGTTCTATCAGTTAGATTCAACCTATGTGCCAAACCACTATTGGTAATTTATCCAACGTCAAAACATATTGATGAAAACATGAATCTATTACAGTGTACTTGTAGTTGCATGTGTTATGTTTTTGTATAAAGTGCTTCAACTGAGCCTTGAACATTAAAATATTCCATCCCGTGTCTTGTAAATAATTTTTCTTTCTATTAACTTTCACTGGGAAATGTACCAGAGAGTTCCTTACGGTGGTTGGACGTCACCTAATTTATAGTAATTTTCTGTACCATATTCTGGATTGCAACCTCTTATGTAATGGAATACTGGTTTATTTCGGTGTTTGGCTTTTATACCATGATTCTTCTGTTTTTCATTTACAGATAAGTTAGCTTGTGATTGTAAATTCCATGCCCCAGCATATTTCAAACACTTAAACTGTGTTTCTCGTTTTAGATGAAGCAACTGGGAGAGAAAGGGTTAGAGATGATTCAGGAGTGTAAGAAACATCCAGAGCTCAAGGGTTGTTGGGCTGATATAGGTAAGCCGAAAATATCAGGAGCTAGATCTTTAACGTTTTTTCCTTATGTTAGCTTGCCTCTGTCTGACAATGTCAGTAAAGAATGTCGCCTGTACGACAATACTCTTTTTTTGAGGCCCACATAATGAAAGCAATCATTGCATTTCAAACTTCCAAGCAATCCACATTCTATCTCATGTCCTGTAAATGTTTTCCTGACCTAGATGGCAGATACCATAACATGGTTATTTGTTGATACACATTATTTGCAGGAAATCATTACCTCATAGACCTCGTGACCATATATAAGCGGGCACATATTTTACTCTCTAGGAGTGATGAACGAAAATGGACTCAGGAGGAGTATGAGAAGATTCGGCGGTAACACAAAATCCTCTTAATGAGATCAACTAATATTATTTTTTATTTTTCTGCATTACCATCTTACCTTCACAGGTTTCACTTTTAAGAAATAATCATAATATCATATTATTGTCAGTTTCAAACACACAAGCACAGGTGAAACTTAGGCTTTTTGTGCTGCGAAGCTGCAGCGTTTTCCCTGACTCTATTGCATATATATAACTGAATCACACAAAACACAGCTGACTCTATCATGGCCTTAGTGGCCGATAACCACGGCATGCTCGTCCACTACATGCACTATCTCACACGCCTGAGCATCCCATGGGCACATACTCCCTAACAACTCTCAACAGACTCTAACCCTGCACTGCCACCTACATGGCCAACTACACACACGACTCAGCAAAGAAATAGGAACCGACTAACAGAAAAAAACAGATCCTATCACTAGCGCAGCAAGACTTATTCTCACAATTATTTTCCAATGTGGTTTGGTTGAATTACAGATTTGCTACGATTTTGTAGTTTGAGCTGTACAAATCAAGCAAATAGTTAAATGCATGAGTATTTATGATCAATTGTATCGTGAATATTCAATGTGTGCTAAAGGATGCAGAGTTGACTGCTAGCATCACCTCATTTTGAAGTTAAATTAATTTGGCTTGCAAGTGTCATTGTATTGTAATACTAATACGTTTTATAGTTCACAAACATGTGCGAAAGGTCCGAGAATATCTTTGTAACAGTGTAGGGTTAGTAATTTTCTTTCAGAAGTTTGAGTTTCATTGTGATTGATATTGTTCGCTTGGACTGTCATATGCTATGCATATGAGCATATCACTTTACATCCTGTTGCAATGTGATTAACACAGCACTCTATGCTTAGCATACTTTCTTGGTGTTTTTCTTGAGGAATGTTAAGAGCCTGTTTTGTGGTTTTCTTCATGTGATTAAGTTCATCATGTATTATCACAGGTTTGTTGAAATTAATGGCACAGATTGGAAGACCTTGGCAAAGGAACTTGGAAAGAGTCATATCCATGTAAAAGATACTTGGAGAAGAATAAAACCTAAAAACTTGAAAACAGGTGCCTGTTCTACTATAAAATTCATCATAATTTAGCGAATTTTGCTGTCGGAACTCAATATGTTTCACCACATGTTTGACAACGTATAAATGTCTGTTTTGTTGTTGAGCAGGTTACTCTTTTACATTGTTCTTTTGAGGTGCATTCTTCCAGCATGCCTTTTCTCCCATCATTTTGTGGCACTTGGGCAAATTAGTTATGTAAAAAAAAGTCATGTTAGTAGCTGCAGCCCAACTCCGTGCTCTAGTTAATTTTAGTTTATCTTCATAATTTTGCTATGCGCTGGACTTGAGAAGTGGAAATTGCACAGAAGGTGCCTATGGTTTGGAGTACCTGTTTTGAAATTTGGCATGATCAATACATGTTATTCACAATTTTTATCCCTTATTTTGGGTGGAAGGTGGACAAGTGGGGGGCTCTGCTATTAAAAAGTGCAGGTATGGCATGTGAAACATCTAAGCTTTAATTTTTGCTAACTTTGAAATCACCGGGCAGTGGCACCTGTTTGCAAAAACTTCAAACAATACAGTGGGTGAGCAAGATTCTAAAATGTGGTATGCGGTATACATTTGTTCACACACCTAATAGTAGGGGTGGCAACGGGGGCATTCCCCGCCGGGGAGTGCCTCCCCGTCCCCGCGATGCAAAATTTCCCCCATCCCCGTCCCCGTTCCCTGTCTCAGGGGAGAAAATTCCTCCGTCCCCATTCCCGTTCGGGTATCGGGGCTCCATCGGGGACCTATCCCCGCGAAAATTTCACACAAGAGAAGAGCTCTTATAGCTATTTTAACTCTAAAATCATATCAACAGACAAGGAAAAAAAGAATGCATGCATTCATTGAAGATTATGTTGTCCCGTTTATGAAAATGTGAATATGATGGGCTAGAGAATATGTTTGCAATCTAATAACTAAATTGGACTAAACTAAATTTGGATCCCCAACTGGGTCCCCGCGGGGAAAAAAATTCCCCATCCCCGTCCCCGCCATCCCCAACGGGGGAATAATTTTCCCCGTTTCCATCCCCGCGGGGGACGATTTCTTCCCATACCCGTCTCCTAATAGAGGAATTCCCCGCCGGGGATCGGGGAACGGGTCCCCATTGCCACCCCTACCTAATAGCGATTATACAGCCTAATCGGCCCAATTACGTGGCCTAACCGGTGATTGTTTGGTAACAGGTAGGGGCACATGTTCCTTGTATACAGTCTAGTATAGGCCATAGCAGACCCTTTTTAGAACACTCTGGGTGAGTGGGGGGCTATACTATTAAATATTGTGTTTGTGCATGATTATTTTTCCAGTTTTAAGTCATTGAGTTTCAATCACATGTAATGTTATGTCAGAAAATAAGTTTCGAAGGATGCAGTAATTAAGGGTCTGTTTGGTAGAGCTCCCTCTGATTCTGATTCTCTGTTAGAAGTGATTCTCCGAGAGAAGTGATTCTGTCGCCGAAAGTGATTCTCTAACGAATCCATAGGATAAACTCTATGGAGAAACTGACTCTTTGTTGGGAGTGAATCAGGAAAAGTAGCTTTTTTGAGCTCCCAGCCCCTAGTTCATTTCAGAGAATCACTTCACGGGAATCACCCTGGGAGCGATTATCAGAAAACTGCTGTTTGGCGGAGCTCCACAGATTCACTCAACAGAAGCTGGGAGCAGAGTTCTGCCAAACAGGGCCTAAATCTTGGGTAAATAGAGCTTTGATATGCAAAAGACATTACCTTTCTTGTACAGTGAATGCAATACCATTATGTAAATAAACCTTGCTTGCTAACTTTTTCTATTGTACCTTTCTTGTACAGTGAATACAATATCGTTTTGTAAATAAATCTTGCGTGCTAACTTTTTCTATTGTGTGTGCCTTCTTTCATTGGTAATAATTCAGGGCACTGGACTCAGGATGAGTACCAAAACTTGTTTGATTTGGTTAACTTGGACTTGCGTGTGAAGGCCCATCAGCAGAATGATCCTGGTCATCGTCTGGTATGTAATTCTTTGCCACTATTGTTGATACTGTATATTTGATTCCATCTTTCACGTTTAGAACTGTGCATATTGTATATTTCACTCTAGCTTTCATCTTCACTGCAGTTAATATTGTTAAATCCCATCATTCCATCTAATGAAGTGATTTACTTTCTGTGACAGCTGAGGGACAACATTTCCTGGGAGGCCATCAGTGACAAATTGACTACCCGAAATCACAAGAGTTGCTGCATGAAGTGGTTAGTCTTTTGCTGCTTGCTAGCCTTCTACTGTGTAACTTTATTTTCTCTTTGAATCTATATTTGTAAACTACATTACAATCTTTTATGCAAGTTTCTTTTCCCACTTATCTCCCCTTTGTCTTCTCCAACTGAACGGGTCATTTTCAAAGCTGAAGTACAGTGATTGTATCACTATCCTTGTATTACACAGGATCAGTTTGTGTAATATATTCTTTTAGTGCAATCCTTAACTGGAATGTCTTTGGTGTATTTGATTGTTAGACATGCTCCGGGGATACAGATTCTGCTGGTGATTGGAATGATTAGAATTAGAGATAAAAAAATCAACTGATTTATTTCTCACTGCCTAAGTTAGCATGCTTTCATTTACACCCTTGGAAAATGCGTATTATTAGCTTTGAAATGTTTTAGGTTTTATGATAATGTGGGCTTGACAGAACTTAACTAATTTAACCCATCCCTTTCTACCGCTAAAGTTGGTCTATTCTGCCTATATATTCTATGTTTCTATGTCTATATGCATATGTTATCTTCAGACTGGTTCGTTACATGCAATTTATGCATGGGCATGGCCATTGATTCATGTCACACTTTCAGGTACGACCAATTGGCATCTCCGTGGGTTAAACAAGGCATCTGGGCAGATACTGATGATTATCAATTGCTGGAAGCGTAAGTTTCTACAGATTTTATGCCAATGGATTGTTCTTTTCACAATTAAATGCTACGTATTATTTGCAAAATGAGAGTTTCTAAAAAGATCAATGGTTTGCAAGAGCTAAGAGTATGGTTTAGCCTGCTTATGAAAGTACCCATAAATTTACTATTTTATTAATGAGTATGGTTGACTTTAAATTGTAATGCTGTGCATGTATAAGGTACCATGAACTTTAAAAGTAGGAATTTTCAGATAATGTCTGTTTGGCCATGCTGTCTGTGTTGCTGTTGTTTTAGGGTCACAACTCACAACATAAGGAGGAAGAATGAAAAACCAGGCTTTTATTCCTTGTTCCTCCTGTTTTTGAGTGACTTGCACAGTTGCACCAGATATCATTAACTTGCAGGCATTGTTTAGTTTCAAACTAATCAACCACTATTGTGGGAGTTCATTTCTGGCTGGGACCAGAGGGGATAGGAGGAGGTTGTACACTCACTTTAAGGTGAATGGCATGGCTCGTTCTGGCCGTCGTGCATGAGGCTCTGAGTGATCAACTTGTGTGGCAATTCTCTGGTTTATTTCTGCTTGTATCGAAAGAGATCATTTGACATCCCCCTTTTGTATAGAGGAGCCTTAACACAAAATACTAAAAATTTGTAATAGACAACGAACTCAACAAATGGACTAACTCAAACAAACCGAATTCTTGACGAAACTGGACTGATTCCCCAACAGAAGTGGACTCCACTGACTTTGCACTTGGTCAGGACAACTGTCTTCATAACATGAGATTATTAATTGATAAAATAAGTGGTGAGTGCTGACTGATGACATGAAAACTCATGAAAAAGGTTCTTTGATTACTTGAAGTTTCCTATATCCAAAATTGCTATATGGAAATGACATCTTGTCCAGTCTTCACTTACTTATTCTCCCATATCCGAATCTATGTCTCATTTGCATCAATAAACAATAGGATTGGGTGAGTATTGCCGCAAGCCTGCAAGTTTAATGTTCTGTGAGTGTTGCCACATGTTTGATGTTGTATGCTTGACAATTGTGGTGATGCACTCCTTGGACATATGAACACCTCAACACCCAGTCATGTTTTTCCACAATACCTTGATGAGAATTTAGTCTGGATGTGTTCCTCTATCACCTCTTCTGTGGTGGCCTGGCTTGTTTTTGCCTTGAGAATTGGGCAATTTTTCTCCATTGGGGAGATTTCTATCCCATGTGCTCTATATATGCCACATAATATACCGTCTCAAGCTGACTTTTCGCCATATGGAAGTCCTTTGTTAAAAAAGTGGAACCTATGATTTTTGAACCAAAGTTGTTTAGGCTAGCCAATTTAATGCTCTTCCAGAATAAATGGAAGTTTGATGACTAATCATAATAGTTTGATAACTTTAATGGCCCTTCCATGTAATTTTCTCCTTTTTCTCATCTTTTTTTGGGTTCCAATCTGGCGTTTGCATTTTGGGCATTGCACACATGCTTTGTACGAACAGAGTGAAAACACTGGCTCTACCACTTCAACATCTCATGAAAATAGACTTTTGTTCATATACATGCTCCAACCAGGCTCTACCACTTCAACTTCTCATCAAAATAGACTTTTGTTCATATACACACTCCAACCAACTCTCCTTGCTCATCAAAAAAGTTGTGTTTCACTCTTACTAAATGTTGAGGTTGTTACTATTATTTTGCTTCAGAGACGTGATACTGTATTAGAAGGTATTGATATGTTTGATTTTTCAGGCTTAGGCCTCCTGTGGTTGTCTCCTACTTGTGTTATTTTTTTTCAATGCCTTGTTATCATAAAACATTATATATTTTCTGCGCTGAATTTTCTTAACAAAAAGCCAGGCTTCAAAAGGTTGAAGCAGTTTGTGTTGAAGATGTTGATTGGGAAAGCCTTCTTGATCACAGGTGAGTTCTGACTGCTGATCTAGCTTTATCACAACCTTCAACCATGCCGTATTATCTATTGTCATGACTTGTTAGTTAGTAGTTTGGTTCACTGCCCCTCGTTTTTATATGGCATTGATCAAGTGTTTTTTAATTCTTAATAGGAAGGAATTTTAGAGCTCGATGAGTCTAGAGTGGCACCCCAAATTGGTTAAATGCCTTTTTTTTCTTTCTGAGATGCTATGTTGCACCTTCCAGTATGATAATGTGCTTAGGAACCTTCATGCAGATAGTTCACTTAGGTTCCATTGGTAAATATTGCAGATATTATAGAGTTTCTCCCGTGCAGGTTCTTGTTACATATATTTGAAGGTACTTCATAATATTGCCAGGAATTGTTTGCGGTAACCTTATATTTTTCCCTTTGAAGCAATCTGCTTTTTTAGCTGAAAACATGTGATGTCATTCTGTCGAACCAGATCACAACATTAGTACGCCTCAAGTCAAATATTCAGAAATGGGCACGTTTTTTCCATGACAAATGAACTTTGCTGCCATTGTGGTTATATTAACAGGGTATTTCATTCTATTCAGGTCTGGGGAGGTTTGCCGTCAACGATGGAACCAGATGGTGCGCAACATTGGTAGTCACAAAGAGAAGCCTTTCATAGAGCAATTGGAAGTGCTGTCTAAGCGCTACTGCCCAGAAATGCTCGACTATAGGAAATGAGAAGCCTAGGAATTATCATCGACCAAACTTAGTTGTATATCTTAACAGAATTGCATGATCTGTCTAAAATCTCGCCCGTCCACAGGTGTTGTAGGCTGTAAAATGTCCAGCTTTTGGAATGGTACATTGTTCGTACCATTTTCCAATGACCAAGCTCGGTACCCTTTCGTTTTCGTTCCAACATCTTCACTAAAATGTGGTGAAGTGTTGTCATTTTTATTTAGCCGCTGTACAGAGTTATCTACGAGCTGACCTCCAGGCTCTAGTGAACATCTATGACATGTATTTGGCCTAATTCTGTGCACAATCCACAATTTTTCTGCCGATCATTTGTACTTTTTCGTTACTAGCATGGTACTCAAACTTAATTTGCATGTCGCTACATGCCATTCGTCTGAATTGTCAGTTGAATTTGCAGACTAGAGTGCATATTAAATTACAAAAATGGTTAGAAGTAATGGTTTCAAATAAGACAGTAGCTCAAGACCAAATCAAACCACTGTAGGCTGTACCTGAAACAGCAGAATGTGTTTACGTCATTCTGAACGATGGAATCCTCCAATCCGAAGTGACAGCCATAATAACACATGGACCAAACGCGCTGACCTCCTCATACGGGCAGAAGCAAACCATCACTATCTATATCCCAGGTCAAAAATTTTCCCAATTCCGATTGCAGGTTCCAAGAACACTCTTGTGTGAGGAAGTCAAAAAAACAAAGAAAAAGAGGGTGCTATAGAAGAAAAACAGGTGATCCCGGGTCAGGACAGGAAAGATAGAGCCAGGGAGGTGATGGCTCTGAATACTGGCACCTTGTTCTTCCTCGTGTTTTCTTCTCCCTTCTTGGCAGGTGAGTCTCCTATTTCTTGCTCCAGTGTTTCTTGTGCTGTTTTCTTCCCCTCTTTACCTCTGACTCTGATGAGTTCTTGTTTCTGCTGTTGGTCGGACTTTCGTTTAACAGATGGTGCGCTCCAGGTTAACGGCGGATCGGGGACTGGAAGGAACTTGCTGCAGGCCAAGAAGAGTGTTATCTATGTCTTCATTGCTGTTCACGGTTCAATTCTCTATGGCTTCATCTTAACTACTGCATGCCTAGAAGCGTTAGGTCTTTTATGGTAAAATTAGTTGTTAACTAGCTGAAATTACTACGCTACTAAGATGCATATGTTTATATCTAACATGAATTTATACTGCTCTCATGCTCATGATGGAAATACAGTTTTTTTCCGTGTATAATTGGAATATTTCTTACTTTTCATCTGTACGGTTATAATTTGAACCCACCACAGTCTACTGCAAAGATCTTTTTTTCTCGATTAACGTGGTAATTTTGTAAAGAGTGACATTTGTGTATTTGTTCATGCAGTCAAACTTTCTAAGCATTTATGGAGAAAAAAAACTTTCGTGGACGCCATGCCCTCCTTGTTCTTTGTGCGTCCTTGGAACCGATCAACTTCCATTTGTATGCATCGAATTGCTTTCGTCTCTATGCGCGCACAAGAACATCATCTATCCAAACTCTTAGCTGTTCGGAGCCTCCATGCAACGCATCGTGTGTGCAAGTCAAGTTAGCTTGCATGCATACAATGGCAGCCTCATGGAATTGTTTCGCAAGGCGTCCGTGCAAACGATCGCACAAGCAAGTTGCATGATCATGGTCGGTGTGATGGACCACCCTTTTCAGAGGATGCGTTTAAATACCTCAACAACTATCTAGGATTTTAGCTGTAGGTAACCAAGCATTCATCGCTAGATATAAGAACTAAATTCAACTGTTTTATAGATAATTAAGGTCTAATGGCCCGGGTGTTACAAAAGAGGTGCGTCTGCACCAAGTACATTACAGAATTTCCCACATAAAAGCTCGAGCAATAGACCAAGGCCTAGAACCAAATACTGTCGCCATCTACGGACTCCTAGAAGTCACCGTCTTCTTGGAAATCTAAGAGGGGTAGGAGGCAAGGGTGAATACACAACAGTACTCAACAAATCACACAAGAAATTATGAATACTACATGTAAGGAATATCAGGGATTGGCACATGTTTTAAGATATTGTGGATGCAAGAGTTAAATTCTAGTTTTATATTACATTTGAAACACAAACCATATAACAGGCAATATGATGGGGTTTTTGCAAAGTTCAGCTTTACGACAAGTTTTATTTTGAAAACTATTTAAGCTTGGTTACGGGAATCACCTCAGATTAACTCAGATTCATTAACTAGAAGCACGGCGTATTTGAATACCATCAAGATTACTCTGTAGAGCTGCTTAACTTTACCCACAAGATATCTACGGCCGTTAGTGCCACGCGGTTAACATGCAACTTTAATGCATGTGGCTGGACCGAGATGATCGTAGCCTTTCATTAGATTTCCCCTCTTTAGCCCCTACCCAGTAAGTTACGAGGATTCACAGTCTCTATGACCCACTGGCCATGGCGAGAGACACGATTTGACCGCTGTACATACCTACTATTGTGAGAACCGGCAAATGGCTGGCCCATTCCCGTTCCACCCCAATCGCTCTGCGATCCATTCTACGAGGGAGAATGGTGACTGCCTCCAATAGGTATTCCAAGAGGAAATACAAGGTAATGGGCTACAGTCAGGTCCATAGGGCTGACCAGCCCAACTTGTGGTTGAGCATGGGCTACATTGGGTCAAGTCAATAGGGCTAACCAGCCTAACTTGTGGTTGAGCAGAGCTGAAGTTATTTACGTTACCCAAAGGGGGTCGGTCCTTAAGTGCCTAAGACTCAGCTCATTCCATACCACCTGCCCTGGTACCGACCGTACCATCCACCAGACCAACACTTGGGCTTTGTCATCGGCCAGGGGTCGGACTGACATCCATCTCATATGGGCAGCTTAACAATGTCCCCCTAACCGTAGCAAATTTTTTTTGAAATAGCACACCGAGCCACCACTTGGAGATATTTTAAAAAATTTTAACAGCTAATTTATGGTGGTTCAATAATTATAGCCTAAGGTTAAAAATGGATTAAGGCTTAACAAGAGGTGGGTTATAATTAATCTGGTCATTCTAAACTATCTTCTTTTTAGTTTTCTAACATACAAGAAAATAATGCGATAAGAAAATACATAGTATTATACTAAAAACTGGGTCCAATATGTTCAAGGGTGTGTGGCTTGCCTTGCGGGTCGAGGGGTCTCCTAGCTAGTAGAACCTAAAGTCTGGCGGCCGGATGGCTCTCGCTCGCTCCCGACACGGCTCCACGATCGCTCTCCTCGCCTCTGGTAATCGCTCCTAGTGATGGGGACGGGGATCCCGATCTTTCGGTGAGATGATGATACGTCGATTTGGGGGTGTCGATACCTTTCAAACGAGTGGTCGCACGCTGAAAATGGAGTCCGAGAGCCCAAGTTATGTCCGTTTGAAGTACTGCTGCTCCTGGATGGCTGAACCGGACTCGGAGACGAATTGGGCTTGATCTTGGGCCTTCCTTGATGCGTGGGCTATCCTCGGTGGATGTCCTTGACGAGCTGGTCCAGCAAAGGTGGGTGGAAAGGCCTTGCTTCGGATTAAGCCCTCCAAGTGTCGTAGATGAAGTAGCGGCCAAACAATGGCTGTCGCCGGGGACGGCGAAGCGTCCGAGGAAGAAGGGCAGCGGTTGTATCCTTGGTTGTGATGCCCTCATCATCCTCCCTTCTTGAATTGGAGTCGTCTTGACTCCTTCTCATGTTCCTGCAATTATTAGTAATAACGAAGGCAAAGCAATGAGACAATGGCAATGGTTCCACACTATCTATGTTATCTTGTGAGAGAACTTTTGTAGTCAACAATACTTTACCCTTCAACTTAAGATCGTGTTTTTGAACAATTGGTGTAGTTGAATGGATTGATTTACTAGCTACACTTTGAATTCCACTCTCTCCTTTTCTCTTTGAGCTCTTTTAACATCAATGTTTCTCGCTCAGAGGGCTCATAGGTTTCAAAACAATTTTCTTTTCCTTATACAAGAAAGTATACTCATTGGTCCTACCATGATGTATAGCATCCATATCATAGATCCAAGGTCTACCCAATAAAAGAGAGCAAGCATCCATGGGTACAACATCGCAAACAACATTATCTTGATAAGAACCAATCGAGATAGGTACTTGAACAGTTTTAGTTACCTGAACCTTACCATTGGAATTGAGCCATTCAATTTCATACTGTTGAGGAAGTGGATTTGTGGTCAAGCCAAGCTTCTCGACCATGTCTACACTCGCAAGATTGTTGCAGCTACCTCCATCAACAATGACATGCACAGCGCGCTCATTCACCACACATCTTGTCTGAAAGATAGTATGGCGTTGATTTTGTTCGTCACGCATGTGCCGTGCGCTAAGTACACGTCACGACAACAAGGGCGGATATTTCTGGATGCCGCAGAAGTAATAATCTCTTCTTCTGGCCCTGCAGTGTTAGTGGCAACAAGAGCATATTCGTTTTCATCAATGTCACTAGCACTAGTGTACTCACCATTTTCTCTGATTATTAGAGCACGTTGATTAGGGCAGTCTCGCATCACGTGCCCCATTCCTTTGCATCGAAAGCATTGTACTTCCCGCGTTCGACCGGTGGAGGCAATGGAGGAAGCACTCTTGGCGGGTGCCTGAAATGTGGCCGACTTGTTTGCTTCCGGAATGCGTGATGGCGTCGAAGTAGTTGGGACAGCGGGTGTAGGTACACGTCCAGGTATGGAAGATGATGCCTTGCTATGGATCTGGACCGCCTTGGATGTGGAAGAGCCTCCAAGATTTTCTCGCGTTGTCGATCGTCGACCCTGCACTTCCCTTTCTGCTTTCAAAGCAAGATGGTACAAACGAGTGATAGAATTGTATTCTTTATAATCAAGTATGTCCTGTATCTCTCGGTTAAGCCCACCCAAGAACCTAGCCATTTTTGCATCTTCACCCTCTTCTATCCCACAGCGCAACATGCCAATTTGCAATTCCTGATAATATTCCTCAACCGTTTTATTACCTTGATTAAAGCGCTGCATTTTATTCAATAAATCACGAGCATAGTATGTAGGAACAAATCTAGCCCTCATGACACGCTTCAACCCATCCCAAGTTGTAGGTACATCACGGTTGGCTCTACAAAGTTCTTTCCACCAAATAGATGCAAAACCAAGAATTCACTAGTGGCAAGATGCACCCTTCTACGCCAGAGAAATCATAGCAAGAAAATTTTTGATCTACCGCCAACTCCCAATCTAGATAAGCATCAGATTATAAGTACCATCAAAAGGAAGCATAGTAAATTTCATTTTGCCATAGAATCATCGCGTACTTCCTTTGATCATGTTGATTTCTAGCCATACCTTGTCTGTTATTATGAGTCGACGATGATGTCGGTCGTTGTTCACATTTACCCCTGTAGTCATCCTCGATGACGCTAAGCGTAGTTGTTCTCCTCTTGATCCACCCCGTTTGAAGGAACAGAACAACGGTGGAGCGCCGCTGGCCCAAAGCATGACCAATGACACCATTGTTGGGAGCAAAGACCTTGAAGAAGTTGTGCTAGGCGTGCTTGAAGCTCGATGAGAGGTGCCAATCGCTACTCAATCGCATCAAGAGTGTCACGAGTTCGCATCTCGTCCGATGGTACATCCTCTCGAAATGAGTGACCCAACGCCGTTCTTTTTGGCGTGGCGGTCCTCATGTTCACTCCCACTACCGACGTTGTTCCCATGATTGCTTGGAATACCTGCCATAGTTAGTAGAAACAAAGAAACTTCACACAGATATGAAAGCTCCTATGAACTACTAGGTGGTATGAAGTGGCAATCCGCACACACGCTCAACTTCTACCAAGTTCTTACAAGTCCTCGATGTGGCAAGCGATTGCAAATTCCGGAACCTGTGTGGTTAGAAGATAGTGGAGCTTGGACAGGCAATAATATGTAGCAAAGGAGGAACTAGTACCATCGAACCAAAGTAAGTCAAAAGTCGTTCAAAATCAAGATAAAGTCTTGGTCTTAGGCTAGACCGTGCTAGAGACGCGAGCCTAATCACTAACGATGCCACAGAGATGAAATGAGAATGTCCTCAACACAAAACAAGCAGCTAGGGCTACTCTTTTATTTTCTTTTTTTTTTGATTTTTTTTTCTTTTTTTTTGTGGGAGCCCCAAAACTGAATAACAGACTCAAAAAGGACTCCAACAACACTCACGACACACACTTTTTTTTTGAACCAGGGGTATAAAGGTAATTAAAAGATACTCTCTCTCTCTCTGATCTTTGGTTTTGCAATTGATCTAGTGCGGCTTTTGAAGATTGCATTTGCCTTTTTCTTCTCTGATTTGGTGCACGCCCAGAGGACGTAGTCGCCAAACAGTTGGCGACCAGTTCACACGGTGAGCGAGCACTCGGACGACCAGCTCACGCGGGTGGCGAGCACTCGGGCGACCATGGCACGTGATGGACGAGCACTCGGCGACCAGTGCAGGCGATGGGCGAGCACTCGGCGACCAGTGCACGCGATGGGCGAGCACTCGGGCGACCAGTACACGCGATGGGTGAGCACTCTTCTGGGGGGGAGTACTTTCCCTACTTTGGTGATCGCCGAGAACCACTCGGTTTGGAAAACAGATCAGAGGAATTCGCGACCCAATATAATTTTCAACAACAACCGAGAGTCCTGATTTGAATGCAATCTGATCTACTAACAGAGACCGACTCCAATTCGAATGCAATTGTGACAAGACGTGACTCGAACTCGAAACTCTAAGGGAACTAGACTCTAAAACCAGCAAAGACACGACTATGCAACTGACGATTCAACAAACCAAGAACAAGTAGTAAAAGTTAGGGCACAAATTAGCTTGGACAGGGAAAAACCAATCTACAAAAAAAAATTTGTGGTTGTTTCTGGACTCTAGGTAGAAAACGAAATTGAGGGAAGATCTCACCGAGCAACCTTGAGCTCTGATACCAACTTGATGGGGACGGGGATCCCGATCTTTCGGTGAGATGATGATACGTCGATTTGGGGGTGTTGATAGCACCGAATTTAGGGCTTCCAACCAGCAGGTCGGAAACTTCACAATCGCAATGCCAAATCCACACAGATACAAGATCCAAACGATCAATTGTTCCTGCAAGAAATCGAGAACCCGCAAGAACAAAGCATGAAGCAATCTGAATAGATAGTATTGAAATCAAACGAAACAAGTTGAGATTCTGTTTCTCGGCTCGGGCGGTCTAGTCGACACGCGCAAACACGAGGAGGGACGCACACGGGGTCTACCAAACATAACAAAACCTAAATGACAACGCATTTACGGCTGGGGCATTATATAGGGTGGAGACCAGACTTGGGCGCCTAAATTAGGGTAGGCCACCACCCTAAGGTCGGCCACCAGCAACCCTAACCATACATGGGCCATAAGCCCAAAAATAAGGTGGCGCAAAGACCCTGAAATTATGTCCCGTAAGATTGTTCTTTGATTTTCCGTCACTCTAGAAGGAATTTGGCCTTGGGACCAGATTCATTGGAAAGGTTATCTCGATACCTTTCAAACGAGTGGTCGACGCTGAAAATGGAGTCCGAGAGCCCAAGTTATGTCCGCTTTGCGATCGCTGCTCTGGATGGCCGAACCGGACTCGGAGACGAATTGGGCTTGATCTTGGGCCTTCCTTGATGCGTGGGCTGTCCTCGGTGGATGTCCTTGACGAGCTGGTCCAGCAAAGGTGGATGGAAAGGCCTTGCTTCCGGATTAAGCCCTCCAAGTGTCGTAGATGAAGTAGCGGCCAAACAAATGACTTGGCCGGGGATGAAGTAGCGGTCGTCGAGGAAGAAGGGGCAGCGGTTGTATCCTTGGTTGTGATGTCCTCATCACCTAGAACTGCTCCAACATCGGATCTAGCGCAAGAAACAAAACTAGTAAATAAATGAATAAAAATACTAAAAGGGGGGCGAAAACGGAAATTAAATCGGAGAGAGCCAAAAATGGGTTAGAGGGGCATTTTGGAGATTTTAGAAATTTTAGTGACTTTGCTTAACGAAACGGAGGATATTTTTGGACTCAGTGGCTCAAACTGGTCAAGAATATGTATTTTTGAGTATTTTTATTTTTGAGATTTTTTTGGATTTTTCTAGAATTTTTGAACATTTTCTGAATTTTTAAATGATTTTTTGGATTATTTAAAAATCAGAAAATAAAATGAAAACGGCCTGCACAGTAATTTGCCTTTTGGCCTATGTGGCCCACGAGCGGTGCGCGCGTGCGCCAGAAGCACTAGGACGGCCTAGGTCGCATGAGGGAGGAGGCGACACGACAGTGGGCCTGGGCATGGCGCTGGCCGACGGGCACTGGCGGTTAGGGGCCGACAGGCAGGGCAGGCGCAGGCGGCTGCCAGTGGAGGCGGGGCATGGGCAAGAGAGAGAGAGGGGGGAGGCGGCGACGCCAGGCTGAGCCAAGGAGAGGACAACAAGGGCGGAGGGGCTTTGGGGGGAGAAGAGAGCGAGGGAGGCGGCTCACCGCGGCAAGCTCGGTGTGAGTAAAAACGGGGGTGGAGAGAGGTTTATATAGCCGGGGCGGGAAGAGAGAGAGGGCAGGGCGGTGAGGGCATGGCGGGTGGCGCGGGGCCCCGGGGAGAGGGCCGGGCCAAATTGGCCTTGGGGGGGGGGGAGGGCGTGTGGCAGGGGTGACAGGCTGCTACACTACCTGGCGCACTGATGAACCTCTTGGCGACGGATCGACTTTGATCTATTTCATATACATGAAACCCAAAGACCGTATCAGTACCACGTAGTACAGAAAAACAAAGGCAAATACTCTTATTTCCATTAGACAAATACACTGTCCTTCTTCTACAAGTGATCTACTGGAGACGAATACAGCTGCTCTCCTTTTTCGAGAAAGATCCTTACCGTTATAATTTAGGTGGTTCATCTGATGGACACGTAAAATCTTTTCCTTTTCTCTCAACTATTGAAAGAACTAGATCCGACAATTGAAGGATCTTGCGGAAGACGGCGACGCTCAACGGCGGGATTTTCCCCGGAGATGGGGAAGACATTGTGCGCAACGGCATTCCATATGGACTTCAGCGATGTTATCAGGCAGAATCGACATTGCTTGACTTAGGGATCTCGGTGGTGACCTCGTTGGCGACGGAACGGCGGCAAGCAGCAAGCAACCAGTGACGAAAAACACGACGGCGCACTATGCAACTTTGGTAAGCTTGAACATCAACACGGCAGCACCTCGGACGGCAACGCTTAGGGCAAAACACGTGCAAAAGAATGGGGAATCTCATAAAGCGTGTGGCGGCTTTAATAGGGCCTCGACGTCCGGGTTTGTTGCGAAAAACCACACGCACTATGCGGTGGCAGCAGAATCCCGATCGGTTATGGCAGTTGTGACACGAAAAGATCTTAGCTGTCCATGTGGCGAGCCATCAACTGCACGGGATGCAGGGGTGATGCAGACGCATGGCCACCGTCGGACAGGATCCGATGGCCTGCGATTTATGTTCGGCGAGGCAGGCCGACGTGGGTTGTAGCGCCAGAGAAAACGGGTTGACCTACTGGGCTGTGGCTCAGAACTATTCCCAATCATTTTTAAAGCATTTCCGAATAAAATAAATGCCATAAATTAGAATAAGCCAAATAAAATAGCAAATATACCAAAAAAATTCTAGAATAATTTTAAAAATTATTTTAGGGCATTTGGAACTTAAATAAAATATTTCTAGAAAAATATTATTTAAACTTTTTATACTTTTTAAATAACTTTATAAAAAGGCCATAATTTTTGGGATGTTAATTACAGGGCAATTCACAAAAATGTAAAATGCATAATAAATCCCATAATTGCAAAATTTGGGATGTTACAGGGCGCGAGCTAGCGATGGTGTAAGGCTACCGCGGTCGGGGAGCACGGGAGGCACGCTGCTACGATCCCAGGAGCTCCAGTGACCTTTCATGATAGAGGAGCGTAGTGTTGTGAAAATTTGATGTTTTCCTGTTAGTGGAGAAGTTTTGTGGGCTGGCCTGCTAGTTAATTTGGTTGTCTCGCCGGCCCATTAGGGCTTCTGGAAAAATCAGGAGGCTAGCTCCTCTTCTCGTCTGGAAAGCAAATGACGGCTACTTATTTTTCTTTGGCTTGGTGCTGCTCCTGTGAATGAGTAGAGCATGTCCGGTGAAAAAGGAAAAGTGGGGTACGACCGGGTCTTGATCTCCAGACGAGATGAGGGCGATGGCTCCTGGGAAAATGGCGATGGCTACGGCGGCCGTTGAGCAGCTGGAGCAGAAGGTTCTAGTGCGCATTTGGGGTCAGGCCTCCTCTATTTTAATTGGCTTGGCTTGTTCTTCTTCTCAGAACACAGGAAAGACTTCTTCTTTTCAATCCTTTCTTCCATCTCTTGGCTTAGTTCGCTTGGAATTGGTGACCGATCGATCCGGTGTTCGGTTTTTCTATCGGTTATTTGTGCCTCGAGTGTGATCTGCACTCACCTATTTTGGTTGATTCTTGATCTTCGGTTGGACCAAGGCATCCGGTGTTTGGGTGTGCCGATTCACGATCATTCACTCGAGCCATTGGTGGATTTTGGCTTGGTCTTCTGCAAAGACTTGGTTGATTCTCATTTCGTTCTTGGTGTGTCCCAAGTGCGAAAGGGCTCAGATCTCCGGATCTGGCCGACTTCACCGCGGCACTAGTGGCGGCAATTGGATTTTTGGGACAATGATTCATATCGTGCCTAGCCCACCTTCCGAATGACTTCGAGTGCTTTGTTACATTGTAAGTTTTCTCAAATCTGCATTTGATTTTTGTTGGTGGGAGGAGAGGTATTGCTCGCTGATGATATGGGTATTGTGATGAAAGAACAATTATTTCTGTGAATCAGGCCTTGAACTGTAGTCTTATATGCTGAGAAGTGTTGATTAGTTCATTGTTTAGATTACAATTTTGTTGCCAGAACTTGATTACTATCTTATTGTTAGTAACCCAGTGTTCATACTAGTTTCTGGTTTGGCCTTATTAACTGCTGGTTATATATGTTCATACCATGTTGTTCGATTAGCTCGCTGGTTACTGATCTATATGCAAATTGTTAGTCTAGCAGTTATGATGTATAGACAGTAAATTGTTCGCATGTTGTTGAGTTAATCTTTCTGATATCTTACTGCTAATCTGATCAACATTTGTTAGGTAAGATAAGTAGCTTTGTTGTCAGTCTGATCTGAAATTAAGTTGTAGGTTCGGTTAGCACATGCTTGATGCGCTGATCTGAATGCTTACTGGTCTATAGATAATTTGTTAAAACAGTGATTCAATATTATCAACTTTTATTGTGCATATTAAGGTGGTAAGGGTTCAAGGCCTAATTTGCTGAATTAATTTGTTAACCGATTCGTGATTGAAGTGAAGATTCTTATCTTCATTTAAACCCTAAAATCTGAGAGCAATCATACTTAATTAACTTCACATTGCCAAAGTAGACATGATTCTTTTCTTATTTGCCATAATCTTCATAATTTACTTCTCCTCAATTATGACTGGATGGCCATCTTTGAATCATGTATATGGAATCAAATTGATATATGTATTAAGGAATAAATACTTGCTCTTATACTCGCATCTTTTCCATCACGTAGAAGGTGGCATATATCACTTTCCGACGCTTCCGTGGTTGAGGATAGGGTCAAATATGCAAATATGTTGGTGAAGGGAGGGCAAATTTGCAACCAAAAAAATAAGATAAAAGAAGCAAGAAAAGTGATACTTTCGTATAGTCGAGGGATCACGAAGTGCTATGGACATCATGGTTGAGACCATGGACGTAGGAGCAGGACAGAGCAAAACAGCAGCTACTAATCAAAATTAATCTGGGTAGTTCTCCGTTGTTGATTAATTTGTAATTCATGGTTATTTACAATGTATTTCTCTTGTGCTACTGTAACTTGCATGGGATTTTAGTTTTTGTTAGGAGGAAAATAAAAAGTAAAGAGGCTAGAAAAGTGATCACGTCTTTGGAATTTACCAAGGACTGCCCCGCTGCAAATATCAGCGGCTTAAGCTAGTTTATTGAGCTTAGAGACTCCATCTCAAGTTCTCAACAGTTGACTTTATGGCCTCATGACCTTCGGAGCTCAGAACAAGTGATCTGCAAATGTCGAACAGCCGCATCCAAAATATCGTGCAGGCTTAAGCTAGTATAGTTCCTCACAGAAAGTCAATGGCTGGCTGGCTGCATTCAGGGCAAGAACAACTTGCTAGAAACATACGATCTAATTTATCGAATTTATCGACCTAAGAGACTCAATATCAAGTCCTCAACTGTTGACTTTACGGCCTGATGCCCTTCGGAGCTCAGGACAAGTGATCTAAAACACACACACACACTACCGGATTATCTTTGGAAAGTCTAAAAAGGCAGTAATTTGCCAACAAACACAGCAACAGTTTTATTATTTCGAAGACAAACAAATGTAACATGCAAATCAACAAGAAGAAATCAACTGCAGCTACAGATCACTCGGAGCTCATTATTCAATAATCAACAGATGATTTGTTCAGAAACGAATGCAGAGTGAGCTGCAGCCGGACGGAGCCGGTGGCGCCCTACTTGAACTTGGCCTTGATGGCGTCCACCTGGCCATTGTCGATCCGGAAGGCCTTGGCCAGCACGTCAGTGGGTACCGGCGGCGCGGCGCCGAAGAGGGTGGCCGCAATGACCTGCGTGCCCTGGAGCTGGCTGTTGAAGGCGGCGATGACGGCGGCGGGGCCGTGGCCCCTGTTCTGCTGGAAGTGCACGAGCCCGCGCGGGAAGACGAACACTTCCCCGACGGTGATGGTCTTGGTGAAGAGCATGTTGGCCGTGGTGATGAAGCCCACCTCGAGGACGCCTTCGAGGACGAAGATGATCTCTGTGGCGCGCGGGTGCGTATGCGGCGGGTTCTGCCCCCACGGCGCGTAGTCGATGCGCGCCATGGACACGCCCAGCGTGTTCACCCCCGGGAATTTCTCCACGTTGGCCGCCGTCACCAACGACCCCGCCGGGTTGTTGGTGTTGCCGGGGTTCTTGAGGCCCGCGAAGAAGAAGTCGTCCGCCGTTACGTTCGCCTTGCACGGGAACCCGTTCAGCTTGATCGCTGCAGGCCGCCGCGAACGCCGCGCACACAGTGTCAGCTAATGCTCGCCCGCTTGGACGTTGCAGTGTATGTACTACTAGGTGGGAAAGCGCGCTACGCTGCGCCGGTTGAATTTCGATAGCATGCGCGGTTATGACCCGTTGGTAAATCCATAAGTTGATATAAACTTTCGATGAATCCGTGTTTTTTTGGTGACGAAAACATTGTTTTCGTTTTTCTTGGGTGCTGAAAACAATTTTTTCGGGTTTTTTTGTTGCGTTTGTTAAAAAAATTGGGTCGTTAGGACCCACCGGCGAATCCGCGGGATGAAAACATTGTTTCCGTTTTTTTGGGTGCCGAAAATATTTTTTCCGGTTTTTTTGGTTGCGTTCGTTAAAAAATGGGTCGTTAGGACCCACCGCGAATCCACTCGTCGCTATAAATCTGCGACGAATCTACATTTTTAAAAACCGCTGATTCACGATCCGTTGGCGGATACATAAGTTGTTGATTTAATCTACATTTTTTAAAAACCCGATTCACGATCCGCTGGCAAATACATAAGTTGCTATAAAACTTGATGAATCTGCGTTTTTGGTGACGAAAACATTTTTCCGGTTTTTGGGTGGCGAAAAAAAATTCGGGTTTTTCGGTGGCGAAAACATTTTTTCGGGAAAACGGAGAAAGGACCTGAACGTAAAAGCGGGGACCGGATGTTATTTTTTGGACCTGTTAGCTATCCCGAAAAATTAGAAAAGGGCTTGTTCGCGATTTGAAACTAACGGAGGCTTTTCCAGTAAAAATACCGGGCCAGGACCTAAACGCGAAGCAAAAAATATTCTTGTCTCACAAAAATCGCATAGGATCTATTCGTAATTTGAGAAACGGAAGGGCTTTTTTGCAAAATCGCAAGGTGACACCTGGATGCCCCGGTTGCTCTCCAAATCCTGCGCATATAGGTAATGTAATGATTTCTACTTTTTCGTGATTTAATGATTATTGAGAAATCTTTTATGCCTCAAAAGTGAATGATGTACTTTTAATCTCACCCACTGTTTGTAGCTACATAGATTGTATGTTGTTGAAGTTCTATACTTGGCGTTCGTGTCCATCCAATTCTAAGAGTACACCCACATGTATGTTCAGTGAGAAAGTAAGTGCTCGCATTCTATGAGATCTTGAGTGTCTCCGATAAATTCCTAGTGTGTGTAGGGGACACGCATGCGCGTGTGTGATGTAAGTATGTTAATTGTATGTGTTAAATGTGTACGCCTGTCTTATACTCTCTCAGAAAAAAAATTGTACGATGTTGACAATGTCAGGACAACGATACTACCTACGTAAGGTAAGATTCTTACCATGACACAAGAAAGAACATAAATGAAATAAGCTACATAATTACTCGAATTCCCTGGACAAACTGAGATCGAGCACAATGCATGCCAAAATGATACAGCATGGTAATTGCACCATACTCTTGGCTCATGTTTCGTAATTTCGATCGACGACAGCTAACATGCATGCTTTGCTGTATCACTTTGTATGTCTCAGGTTGCCCTGTGAACTTTGAGTTCCAGAACTACACGATCATCACAAGCAAGTGCAAGGGGCCGAATTTCCCTGCCTCCCTCTGCTGCGCTGCTTTCACGGAGTTCGTGTGCCCTTTCAGGTAGGATCTCAACGACGAAAGCAATGACTGTGCGTCGACGATGTTCGGCTACATCAATCTCTATGGCAAGTATCCACCAGGCCTATTTGAAAGCGAGTGCCATGGTAGTGACAAAACAGGGCTTGCTTGTGATGGTAGTAGTAACCAAACTACGAGCGCAAATGGTGGGCAAGGGGCTAATAGCGTAACAGTGATGTCACTGGCTTCAGCTGTTCTTGCATCTGGTTTTGGGGCATTGTTGTTCTACTGAATCAGGAAGGCAACTAGACAAAGCTAGTTCTAGGCTCCTAGTAGCAGCTGAACACTACACTTCCTCTGCAAATAAACTGCGAGGCATAGTTTAGCTGTTCTGCATTTGAGCTTACCTCTTCTCCTTTTCCTGTGTGAAGTCTCTTGCAAATGTAACTTGTGCAAACTTGCCTATCCACTGGTGTTCACTTGTTGATTCCCGGTTTGCCACTTTGTAACTTCTCACATACTGTAACTTCTGTAACCATTATATTTTGTGGTCCGGTAATCAGAAAGATGCACAGTATTGTAACATGCATATCGCAAAGGTTTCATGAATTTTTCATAAAGTGCTAAAACATGTTGCAAAGGTTTCACATTGCTACAACTTTCAGAAACAGTAAGACATGCTGCAGAATATAGTATGAAATGTTGCAAATATTTCTAGAAATCTTGCACAATTGTTTTTGAAAAAAAAAGATCAGGAGTGCTGCACAAGTTTTTTAGGCATGTGCTGGAATTTTCGAAAAAAAATGGAGATAGTTAGAAAAAGAAGATGTGTTTCAACAAAAACCGTCGGTTTCTGTTGGAAATGTTTAAGCTCATAATTGGATCATCCTAGAACTTTCTTGTTTTTGCCTCGATGATTTCACTTGCGTGAAGGGTTTTTCCTTTTCTTTTAAACAAATAAGCCCTTTTTCATTTATAACAAAACTAAAGAACAACTTGCCCTTGTCGAGCACCGGTGTGAAACAAAGGAATTTCATAAAAATTCAAATAAAACCACTCAATTTCTGCAAAAATCAAGAAAAATTTCCACATTTCAAATAAAGCCTAAGAAAAGACAACAAAAGGAGAAGGTACAGCCCTAATGGCAACATACAGATTATGTTTGGTTGGCTATATATGTTGCCACATCCTATTGTGGTCACACTTTTTATGGCAACCATATCTTAGACAAGTTTTTGCAAACATGTAAGTCTCTGACAAATGACCATAAGACTAAGAAAAATATGGCGCACTGGGACTACCGTCACTATTGTGCCAGATGGTTCCACACCACAACCATGGGAGACCCATTCTTAGCTAAAATAACGGCCCATCCATAAGGATTTCGGCCGGGAATGAGACACCCAAACAAAGCCTAACTGTGTGACTCAAGATTCAGAGAGAAAATTGACCCTCTACTTCACAACTTCGCGGGAATTTGGCTGGAAATCTTCCCTGCCAACACTAGGTCATCCAAAAATACCGGCAATCTTTGGAATTGCGTCACGATGCTGACAACCTATTCCACACATCCCAAACCATGTATTGGACCATAAAAAGACGACCAAGTCTTCCCTCGTCTCTTCCGCCAACCTTCGCTGTCTCTTGCAAGCCGCTAGCTAAGCTTCTGCCCTTTCTCCACAGGCAATTCCGTTGTTTCTTCACAGATTTGAGCCCTACACTCGCCCACTGTGCACCCCCATCCTGCGAAGTGCGTGCAGTCCTCTTCTTGCGCCCTTTTTCCGCGAAATTTTCTTCTTCTTCGGCGGTTTTTCGCCCCGCGGCGGGGCGGGGGTGGTCTTGGACTCTTGGTGCTACGAGATGCTTGCTTGTTGGTTGTTGCAGCAGTGTTGGACGAGAATTATGATCCTTAGTTAATATTCGATACAATTGATGCGACCCAGGAGCAAATTAGGTTCTCCATACAAATTTATAAGATTTATTTTTTAATAATCTTATCTATAAATATAAGACTTGTATATAGATTTAAAAATATCTTTCCTTTTATACCCCTATTTATTCTCTCTAAACCATATGTATTTATTCATTATTACTCATACAAAGCATTCCAAGACAATTAAGTGGAGGCATCTAATTCATTTTCTTTTATACTTTTCTCAATTTCAACGTATCCTTAGTTCTTATACAAAGTCAAAAATCGTCTAATATTTTTGAACTAAGAGAGTAGATTCTTTCTTGTTATGCTAACTACGGGATCGTCTTTGTCTCCTGTCCAATTTTCCTGTGTCCCAGTTTTATGTTTTAACCCCTTCCGGACGCATCAGTAATCAATTCCACTTTGATATTGTTACTGCAATTACCGAATCATAATGCTATTTGTGGACTGGCTTGGAAAGAGGAAGTTGCTAAGGATGCAAATTTTTCTTTGGTGTACTTTGGCTCTTACAGTGCTCTGTGGTTCCTGATGACGGTGATGGTTGTATGTATGGCAGGGATTGGGTGTGTTTGGTTGGATGTATGAGGATCAATGTGATAGGATGGTATAGAATGGATGGAATGGTATAAGGAAGGTGTTTGGTTGCCTGAATGGAATGATATAAGATTTTGTTTGGTTACTTACATGAAATGATATAGGATGGTACGAGATGATGTTTGGTTGAAGGGATGAGATTGGTTTGAGGGATGGTGCGAGTGAACGATCATGTTCTGGGCCAATTAATTCAACCAAATTTTCCGTACGGGATGGTGCAGTATCTTTTTGAATATTTCAAGAATCTGTACCATCGCATCCTGTATCAAATAGTTCCGTTGAGTCAAACCAAACACAAAAACAGAACCAAATTCTATACGGGACAGTTTGATTCACCTTCATATACCCAACCAAATACACCCTAAATTACAGCATAGACAACCCCGCTGATGAAATGGGCGAAGTGCACCACGGGCAGGGGACTGGGGAATGGGGATTCCAGTTCGGATGAAGGATGATGAGTACGGTCAGCAGGTATGTAGCCCGTTGTTTCCACTGTTTCTTCCTCTTCTTTTGTATTATTAGAAGGAACTAGTCCTTCCCATTTCTATTATTAGAAACCAAACAACGTAAGTTGTAGCAGTACATACAACAAGATAGGGAAATATAGAAACAGAGCGATGCTCCTACAAGCACGTAGTATGCCTCCAGAAACAGATATAACCAGATTTTGGTTGTTCTTTGAAGGTTTGCCTACATGCTTAAAGTTTTGCAATATTATTAGGGAAACAACATTTTTTCCTTAGAACAGAACTCCCTTTAGTCACAAATAGTAATCGTTTTAGACATAATCGCGGTTAAACTTTTGAAACTTTGACTATCAAATTTTTTTAAAATATTTAAATTGGATACATGAAAAATCATATATGTAAATGTGTTTCGAGAAGTACTTTCATAATATTATAATTTTATTGGGTTTTATAAATATATTGCAATAAAAATTAGTGGTCAAAGTTGTGTTTTGAAGACCGTGTCGATGTTTAGAACGATAACTATTTGTGACAAGAGGGAGTAATATCTTTGGTGTTCTTCTCCCGGTTAGTCCTATTGGGACAGGTGTTGTAACTTTAAAACCCTATTTCTTGTTGAAATGAATAGAGAGAACTCCTGCTGTCTATTAAAGAAAGAATGGTAATATCCCGGCACTTCGTTAAAAAAGCAAGGAAAGGAAAAGACATTCAAGGAATACCATGGGATAGGCTAGCTATCACAAAAGAAAAATACAGACAGACCAGATTAGAGCAGTATAAAAATTACGAGAACATACCTCATTCTGGAGAAACGGCAATGAAGGTACGACTTTTCAAATTTTTACCTTGTGCAATAGAAAAGGAGTTTTTATCTCTGCTTACATGTGGTCGACACATGTGCTATATCAGGCATGCAAATCAACTGAAAAGGGTGGAACGTATTATAAGTTCAGACAAAGTACAAGATTAGTAAAGTCTGCTATCCTACATTTTCAGTTGAGTATATAGTGTATTGCTATTTGTTAGTCATAAATAACTAATCTAGTATCCTTCTGATTTTTCTGTGTGGATTATTTGTTGCGAAATGTTCGTCACATAAATAATTAATTAGTCATTTAGATGGCCACAGTTGTGTTTAGGCATGTAGCTTTGCTCTCCAGTTCCCTTTCATCAGTGAGCATTTACATTGGTTTGTTTCTTTGTAGTTCTCGATAATGTACCTATTGTGAAATCAGGAAAAAAAATAGTGGGCTGGGCCATGTTGGCTTTAGCCCAGATAAGCACATATATATATATATATATGACGGTAAAAAAAAATCAAGTATAAAAACTCACGAACACAAGAATTTTAACAGTATAACACAACTAGCATATTTTCTTATTTTCTTGCTCTCTTGTTTACAAATCTCAGAACTAACTAAGAATTTATACCCATAATCGCTTAACCTATATCTCTAAGGATCAGAAAGGATTCAAGTAACCAAATCAGAATAGGACTCATTTCGTTATTTGATTCGGACTCCTCTATTGCTACAAGATTAATTTTAGAGAGGTGCTTCTATGCTTCTCTTTTTAACTGTTGCACAAATATTAAAACATGAATGAAAGGTAAGTGGTGATTACTTATCACTTCGTTTGCTTTAACATTTGTGCAACTTGTATTAGGAGGAAAAGCACAGAAGCACTGCTCCTAACTCTAACATTCACCCTGTAATCTTGTAACATAAACTATCTCTAATTTCTAACACAACTCTAATTTGTCGAGGCAATCGATCTCAACTATGACTTACATAACTTTTACTCGACACAGGATAGCGAATGCATCTCCTCAACATCCTGAACTCATCTTTGACGGACTTGACTCAGGACGGCAATGTCCCAAACTCATATATCACGTTATCTTGTGGACACAAATGACATGATGACGTGTAGCTTTTGCCGTCTTTTTGATGAAACACGCAGATGCCTACCAATGCCATCTTGTTACACCAGATGTCGATGAAGCTCGCCAATAGCATGTATCAAGACACACCTTCTTCACCCTTTGTAACATCCCGAAAAATTCAAAAATAGGAAAAATAAAAGTTTTTGAATTTAAAAATGGAGTTGAATAAAAATTTCAATGTAAATAAAAATTTTAATTGAAAACAATGTCCTTTCCTCATGTTCATGCATTCTAATTTTAAGAAAATTATGAATAGCAATATTAAAAGCCTAATCATGAGATTTTTACCCTAAAATCCTGACAACCTTATATATCTCTGTTAAAAATATTAAAAATTAAAACTTGCATTAGTGAATTTTAGAAATTCAAAAACAGAAAAACAATAAAATCAAAATGCTAATGTCAGAATTTTTGGGAATTAAATATAAGAGATGAAATCTTGAGAATTATGTACAATATGAAAAATACTATTTTAGATCTTTATAAAAATTTTCAAAAAATAATAAAATCATTTGAATCATTAATTAAATATAAAACCGAATAAATAGAAATTTAGAAAATGTACTGTCAGAATTTTAATAAAATCTATATCCATATTTTTTGGCTGAAAATTTTATTGAAGACTTGTCCTTACCTTGCCGACCTCAGTAAAAATCTTCACAAAATCTAGAGATGAGTTGGTACTTGAAACTTGCGGATTACTCCAGCCCTGTCTAGAACTCCTCCTGTGTTGTCCCGTTTCGGTGACTTACAGGTGGGCCTCAGTGTCCTGTGCTCGCCAGCTGTCACCTGCCGACCTCACTCGCTGCCAGCTCGCCCCCACACATCAGCCAGACCAGCGTCTCTAGCCTTCTTCTTCCTTCTTCTTCCCTCTTCTTTTCTGTTCTCTCTCTCCCACGCACAATTGCCAGAAGCAGCCACCGCCTCAGTCATCTAGTTAAGCACATCCAAACTCTATTTAGCCCCTCATCATCCCACTAACGCCCTGTCTTGAACATTAGCTCCAGATGTGCCAGTTCTTCCTCTTTCTGACCGCATGAAGTCACCAAAACTAAACCTTCGGCCATCCTTTTCTCAGAACCATCAAGGATCAATATCTCGCACCAGGAGCAACCCCTTTACCTATAATACCTGACGCTGGCATCAATTTCAGCCTTGGGTGCCCAAATTGCCACCGCCACAAGACACCTTTCTTCTTTGAAACCAGCCAATGGTGGCAGGGCTCTCCGGTAAGCCTTCACCCTCATTAGTTAGTAAAATGAACTCACTTGTGTACTACCTAGAAATTTATACCTAAAGGACCAAAAAGACGACTAGAGAGGGGATGAATAGGAGCTAAATGAAATTATCCCATCTCAAGGATTTTAAGCCTCTTTTCAAAAGAGCCAACAAATATATTTAGCCAGGCCAACACTAGACAAAAGAGCATTCAAGCCACTTTTCTAAAAGAGCCAACTAAAGAGCGTAGTCAGGTCAGCACTAGACAAAAGAACCGTGCTCTTAGGTGAATAGTAAAATTAGGATGAACAGTAAAATTACCACGCTTTCAAAAACAAAAATTGAGATAACTTTTGATTAGCTGATTCAAATCCCGTGAAACTTTGTGTGCACTTTCATATGGATGTCTGGAACCTATTCCAACCTGCAATCGCAAAGATTGATATTAAAGTTCTAACTTTTTTTAGTTTGAAGGAAGCTTGCACCAAGACTGTGGTAAACTCACAACCTTCACCCTGAGCAACGCAGTTCCTCAACTTTGTGGCAAATCCTCCCCTTCCCAACACACCATAGATCCCGCTACTGACGGGTGATGGCAACACGGCTGGCCACCGCTCGACCCACTCCCGCCCTCGACACCGCCCGCCGGCCACCGCCCCCAGTCCCCTACGGTCCCGCCCGCTGGCCCTCAACTCACCCGTCGGCCGCAAGCCGCACAGTGCCTTCCTAGGAGATCATGGTAAATTCTAGCTCTAAGCTCTAACTTCATTGTTCTTAGTTCTCAGTGTGAGTAGATTAGGTCAAAAATTTTCCCTGGAAAGGTTCTTGCTATTATATATGATAGAGAGGAAAACAAAAAATTTGTTAGCTGCTGATTGTGGAAAGTAGGCATAAATGTACGACCATTATGCTTTCCTATAATCCTATTGCTCATATGTAAAGCTGATTTAAATGATTAAAAGGATGCTTAATGAACGTGACTCTTTCTCTACTAGCATGTTTGTTGAAAAGTAATCTTGTGCATGGAAGTTCAGAGCTAGAAGAGTTCAGTTCTGTTGTCGGCTAAAGAGTCCAAATTGCTTTTGAGTTTTGTCTCGTGTTCGGTTTTGTCTCGATCAAACTTTGGAGTCTTGTGTTTTCGAGTTTGTTTCAGCTTGTTGATTAGATAATGTAGTCTAACCTGTCTCGAGTCTAGTTCGGATAAGATGTTATCTGAATTAGGGTCTGAGTTTCAAAGTATTTAGAGTTTGCTGTTTCTTGGTTATGTCGGATAAGAAACAGGGTTTTATACAGTTAGTATTCTAAAGAGGTTGTTGAGCCGTCTGGTGTTTGAAGTCCAGATTTCTATTTGTAAATTGTATCTGTACTTGATTTATAAGTAATAGAAACAACAGAAATCGTTGTAATTGTACAACACCAAAAAAATCAGATTATCTTAACTTCCTGTGCTTTGCCTGAAACTTGCTATCATGAGTTTGACACCAGGATTGTTCTGTTGATTTCTTGCCATCTGCTGTATTTTGCATTGCGCTGGTGTTCTCTGTCATGAAGAGAATAGAATCGGCAATACAGAGGGAGAGTCTGAATTTCACAGGAAGTATTCCGACAATACTGTTAAGAGTATTTTTGGCAATACACAGAACCAATCTAACGACAGATAACAATAATGTCGATTCATAGAAGCGTTCAGACAACAAGCAGAGAAGATTTCTAACAATGTTGACTGCCGAACTATAGCTTGCCATATTATCATGACAGCTCAGAACATTGATGCATAGACACTTGTTTTATTGCTTGTAATCGGTGTTTAGGTCTCCAGGCACCCTAGGGACACCTCAATTTGCCTTAGATTACCATGAATTGAAAAATTGCATGATTGGGAATTTAATTGTAATGCCCTAGACCCAAACAAACTACAGCCATCCTAGGAGGTAGTAACCAAAGTAGGGGAAACATTTGAGAAAATTCTTAAGAAGGTACTGCAATCATTTGCATTTACATGTTATCTGTTCAATGCTTTTATGGAACAGTTATGAGCTTACTTCTTGTTAATATTGCAGACAGTGAAAGTAAGAGATGAAAATGCAAATGACAGTTATGAGCTTACTTCTTGTTAATATTGCTTGACAGGAATCCACATCTAAAGTAAGTGAAATATAGCATTCACATAGCTCGGGAAGAAATACATGATGAAGAGGTCGAAGCCATTATTATCTTATATTCCATCAGAGTCCAACCAATCCCCTTCAAAAATAATAGGAACTGGAACTAGTAATACCCAATAAAACAATCCGGAAACGTTAGGAACGGGGGCATTGAAGATAACAAGCTTTTACGTCATTTTCAAAGTATGAGGTCTCGTAAGTAATAACTATCTCGTAGTCTTTGTACTAGTGGTATGTTATATTCTTCTAATGCAATTTGCCTTAATAGTTACCTTTCTAGTTTTGTGTGCCTAATTTACATGTACAATTTCATCTTTTACAGGTTCAGATTCTTGTTCTATTGTTGATAGAAATATGATAGTTTTAGATGCATCAAACCTTCGTTAATTAGGTATTAACTTTTCTACCACTCCAGTACGTTATATTGTTTTAACTTATTTTATCTATTTTATTGAAATGTTATGTATGGAATGCAAATTTATTTTTAATTGTGTATTTATGTTGTACTTTTGTTATACCTAAATGCCCGTAGTTTTTGACAATAGTAATAGTCACTTATTTTTACCCGAGATGTACATAAATCCTAGCTCTACCACTAGATACATAACATCAAACACAATAATATCACATCTGCTTATCGTAAGTTAGCAGCCCTCTTAAAGCATTGTGCCTTCTAATAAAACGGCAGGGGATTTTATCCTGTTTTGTTCGTGTTTCGCTGCCACTGTTTGGAAGGCAACCAATCCAGTACAATTAACTTTAGGAACGCATCCATATGTATTGGCCTCTCCCCTCCGTGTATAACTGCCGCACGCTTTTAGATGGGATTCTCAATGGCCATGTGGGCCCCACAGGACAGATCCGACGTACCAGACTTCCCAGCTTCCCATCCAACGTACGGTCGAGCGCCAAGGCAGTGTGAAGCCCACCACAGACAGAAGAAGAAACAAATCAGATCAGATCAAAGTTGTTTCCATGATCTATTGGACTTCCTTAAGCCGAAGATATATCATATATGCGTCCGCCTGAACCCCAGGAGTCTCCGATTCTGCCACTCGTCCTCCTTCACCACCGAGCTAGCCGCGCGCGCCGATCTACTCTGCTCCCGAAGAATCCACCGCGCGCATCGCCCCTCTCGCTCCCTCCTTCCCTTTGTTTGCTCTGCGTCTTGGTGTTGCTGCAGCCTGTGCACCCTTTGTTTGCTCGCGGGTGACCAGCTCGTCGCTGGTCAGATCGGAGACGAATTTTTGTGTCGAGATCCAACCCGGAGGCCAAGCCTGATGTTGAGGCATGTCCGTGACAAGTTGAACAGCAACAATGCTGCTCGAATCTCAGACGAAGAGCTCGTTGATGGGGAAGTGCTCGCCGGTGATGAATACGCTGGAGATCATGGAGGCGTACCCGACAAAGTTGTAGCCGGTGGTGGCGATCCTGATGCAGATGTAGAAGAGTTCTTGCTGGGCTTTCACGATGATGATGGTGAAGCTAAGGATAGCTTGGGAGAGCAGCCTGCAATTCGGTGTCCTGAGTGTGGGAAGAGCTTCAAAAATGATAAATCCATGTACGGCCATCTTCGAAGCCATCCAAATAGAGGCTACAAAGGTGCTACTCCGCCTGCGAAGAAGCCGAAGTCGTTTTCAAACAGAAACGATGCGCCACCCGCGTCGTTATCACCTGTCGACGACCGTCCAATGGCTAAGGATAGCCAGCGTGATCCCCGTTTAAGCGCATACGAAAGATTAGCCGCCTATGTGATGCTTACACTCAGGTACCGTGACAACCAGACGATACAGCCAGCTCCATTGCCATCGCCTTCGCGTAGCAAGATAAAGCACGAGTCGGATGAACAAGCAGAAGGTGGAAAAGAAGAGTCAGCCACGAGCAGGGCAAGGGTAGAAGGCGGCAATGCCGTGCTCCACGAGAAACATGGCAGTTCCATTGTAGAAGTGCCGAAAAAGAGGGGAAGGAAGAAGTCCAAAGAAGGCAGAGAGGCACATCGGAAGGAAAAGGATGTGCCAAGTACGAAGGAGAAGCGTCCTTACGGCTGCAAGCATTGCAAGGCAGAGTTCCAAACCCATCAGGCTCTGGGCGGGCACATGGCTGCCCACAACAAGGAAAAGAGGAACCAGGCTCAGAACGACAAAGAAGCAGGGGAGGCATACCAGGGCAAGGTTGACCAAAGCCAGAATGGGCAGGAAGCTGAAATCGGCGAGGAGCGCAGGAGCGACGGTCTGTCGCTGCCGAGCAGAGGACTGAACGCGGAACGTTTCTCCATGGTGTTCAACAAGGGGTGGCACGCCCGGCAGGAGCCTGAAGGGTACTACAGGAGGCAGCACTTCGAGAGGAAGGACGACGGCTTGCCACCGGTGGCGGCACCGACAGTGGATGGGCAAAGGCGGAGGCTGTTTGACATCGACCTCAACGTTGAGGCCCAAGAGCAGGAATAGAAGAGACGCAAATCTTTTGCGTGTTTTTGAAAATGAAAAGCAGGAATAGAAAGACCAGGTGAGCAACTTACTATGTATCTTTGAGAATTGCTCATCTCCCCTACGCAAATCTTCAAATTTTACAGTGTTGTAGATGCTCATCTCCCCTACGTATGATAATTTTTTTAAGAATTTTTCAAAACTTATACACATGGTTTTCACGAAGTTTATACGATAAGGATGGTTTACACAAAATGTATTACCTATATGTCTATCATCGGAAGCTTTAACAGCAGTGAAGCTTTATTTCTGAATTGAGACAAGTATGGTGAGAGGGTTAAGACCTAAATGGTAAGCCAAACTAGTATTCCACTTCAGAAATGCTATGTATCGATTGCTTGTCTGGCAATTCTACTTAGCAATGCCAGGCAAGTATACTTACCTCTGATTCTGAAACTTCCTCAGCAAATGGCCATATGTCCTTAAGAAAGATTGGCTTATTTCCCTTTCCAGTTCCGATCGGCCCTTTTTCAAAATTGATTTCAACCTAAACAGAATGTTCTAATAATAAGCATCCATGTGTTGTACGAAATAAGATCAGCCCTTTCTCTCATCCCAGTCTAATGTGTGTGACATTATTTAATCTACAATATAACCACAATGCTTGTCTTGGATTTCAATAACAAGAGTTCAAGTCCATGGACGTATCCGGCCTTCAAAGTTACGTTTCCCAGAAAGAACAGCAGCTGCTAGTCTGCGACAATGTCTAATAAGGAGAAAAATAATTTTCTAGACCAATTGAAGAAAGGCTTGTCCAACATTATTTGAGATAGTTTAGATATCTTCAATGAAGGCCTCCTGAGGTACTGGTCCGTGATAGAATTTTAAGCTATATTGAAAATATAAGAAGAGGCAGAGGTTGATCGACACTAATGTGAGAAGAAAAAGTTAAAGAAACTTTAGGGATTGGAATGTATCTAAAGAGTTGACATTGGATAGGAGTTTATGGAAGTTAGCAATTCATGTACCGGAAACATAATATAACATTGAAGGTTTAGCAGTATTTTGATTTTGATTTAGTTTCATTCCTAACCTGACCCAATTTATTCGGGGAGGCTTGGTTTTTGGTTTATCTTTGCCGTGACACTCTGCAAGAGAAGCAAAGAGACAACATGCAAAAACAGAGTACCATTTTCTGTAACTGCAGCCGCAATTTTTGCATCAAGATCACCTGAGTTGCCAATACAGGTAATGTAGCCGTACCACAATAAATTAAACCCTAGGTCGCTTAAGTACTTCGGCAAACCACTGAAAAATCATATAATTGCATCCAAGATCATTATATATGTTTAGAAGAAACAGTACACAGTTGCATATAGCAGCCGTCGAGAAGGCATTCTTTGAAGAAAGGGCCAATAAGGGTTGCCTTTAGTTACAAAACGAACAATAAAAGTATAGGATCAAACAAATAGGAGATAAGGATTTTACGTGAAAAATTCTTTTAAAAAAACTATGAACACATGAAAGTTATATCATTATATGCGGAAATGTTTACAATAAAGTTCTTACTCTTCCTATGAACTACAGGGACATATTTATAGTGGTACATAATAGACTTCGTATATGAGTAGATTTGAGATGTAGAAAAAGAATTCGTATTACCCTCAACCTCAATAATCCCCACCTTAAAACGAATTCCTCTTGTAACTAAAATATAATGTAAATCTCCTCGAAACAAATAATTATGAATACCTTATGTGCCGAAAGTCCAAAAGACTAATCTAAACAAGAAAGACTGGAACAATCTTATCCAAAACTTTTCTCATAAGCCAAAATCATGGGTCATGATCCGAATTCATCTATTTGGGCTTTAGGGACGCCTTTAGCCTTGTTCGGCCTGGCCCGTTTAGACTCGAGTCGCTCCGCCTGTCTATAAATACCTCCTGTATGCACCTTAAAACGAATTCCTCTTGTAACTAAAATATAATGTAAATCTCCTCGAAATAAATAATTATGAATACCTTATGTGCCGAAAGTCCAAAAGACTAATCTAAACAAGAAAGACTGGAACAGTCTTATCCAAAACTTTTCTCATAAGCCAAAACTGTTGGGCTGTGATCCGAATTCATCTATTTGGGCTTTAGGGACGCCTTTAGCCTTGTTCGGCCTGGCCCGTTTAGACTCGAGTCGCTCCGCGTGTCTATAAATACCTCCTGTATGCAGCGTTTAGGGTTTGCCGTCATTTGCAACCCTAGCCACCTTTGTAATCATCTCCTGATATAGTGATCGTTGCCGATTGGCGCCCGTGGTTTTTTCCCGCAAAGGTTTTTCACGTAAAATTTTGTGTCTCGTGTTCATTGTGTTTTGTGATTGATTTTCAACAAGTGGTATCAGAGCAACAATCAATCACAGAAATAAGGAAGTCATCAGATCGGATCGATCTGTTCATCTTGTTGGGCGCTGGACAAGTGGACGATTGGCTGCGCTGTCATCCATCGCGCCGCCAGCCGTCGCGCCGTCGCCGATCTACATCGCCCTTCGGCTCTTCGGCGCGCTCTGTCGTCCGCACCGCCCGATCTTCATCGTCGCGCGTCATCATCGCGCGCCGCCTGGCCTTCTTCGTCACGCATCGTCAGCGTCGCGCCGTCTTCTGTCGTGCCGCCTCCCGGCTCGTCTCCGCTGGATCTGCACCGCTCGCATCTGCATCATCCTCGGTCGCCCGCGCCTCGGCTTCATCGCCGGTCTACTCCGTCGCGCGGATCTGTCGGCCATCTTGCGCCCGTGTGTCGCTCCTTGCCCGACGCAGGTCCGGACCATCGCTCCTTCCGAGCCGTTCGCTCGGTCGAGGCCGCCTCCTGCGCCTGGTCTCCTTGCGCGGTCGCTTGCCCGCGCCGGCCGAGGATTCGGACGTCCTCTCACAACTTGCTCCCGTGAAGAAAACTATTCAAGGAAGTCTCTCGACTAGAAGCGGCTAGAAGTGCTTTTGTTGGACATTATTTTTTGCCTCATGTTCTGAAGTTACAGGAGAGAGACAAGCGGCCGATCAGATTTGCTTCAGCTTTAAAAAAAATTGGTTTTGATAGTTCTCGGCTAGAAACACAGTGTCTGGTATTTTCTCTGCTGCGTGCACCCAGCTAGCGTATCAGGAGTTTTACAGAAAGCTTATTTTTCAGCTATTTTTCTGTTCGTGCACTTAAGAATATTTATTTGCATTATAGCCTCATTGAAGTATGACATTCCTCTGCTAGACCGTGATACCAGGTTTTCTCCGTGGCAAGTCAAAATGAGAGCTGTTCTCGCGCACACTGACCTGGATGATGCGCTTGATAAATTCGGAAACAAAGACCAGAAGTCATGGACTGATGAAGAGAAGAGGAAAGACCGTAAGGCCCTGTCACAAATTCATCTTCATTTATCAAATAATATTTTGCAAGAGGTTTTACAGAGAAAACTGCAATGCTTTATGGTTGAAATTGGAATCAATTTGCATGTCGAAAGACCTCACTAGCAAAATGCATGTGAAGATGAAATTGTTTTCGCACAAGTTGCAAGAGGGTGGTTCCGTGTCGAATCATCTATCGGTTTTTAAAGAAATTGTGTCAGACCTTGAGTCCATGGAGGTAAAATTTGATGACGAGGATTTAGGCCTCATTCTTTTGTGCTCTTTGCCTCCATCATATTCAAATTTCGAGACACTATTTTATATAGTCGTGATACATTAATCTTTGAAGTTTATGAGGCCTTACATGCAAAAGAAAAAATGAAACTAATGGTATCTTCTGAAAGTCCTAGCTCTCATGGTGAAGCTTTGTCTGTTCGTGGACGGACAAAAGAAAAGAAAGCGAATAATGGCTATAGAGGCCGAAGCTCAAGCAATTTCAGAGGCCGCTCAAAGTCAAGAGGTAAAGAAAAATTTTGTAGGTACTGCAAGAAAAATAATCATGATATATCTGAATGTTACAAGTTAAAGAATAAAGAGAAAAGGCAAGGTACCTACAAACAGAAAGGTAAAACTGATGAGGAAGGTAAAGCTTCTATTGCTTCTGGTGATAGCAGTTCTGATGGTGAGACTCTTGTTGTTTTTGTTGGATGTGCTAGTAGTGGTGATGAATGGATAATTGATTTTGCTGCTTCTTTTCATATATGCATAAATAAAGATTGGTTCATCACTTATGAGTCTGTTAAAGATGCTGGTTCTGTTAGGATGGGTGATGATTTGTCATGTCCTATTGTTGGCATTGGATCAGTGCAAATAAAGATGCATGATGGCATTATCAGAACCTTGACAGATGTGAGGCATGTTTCAGGTATGATAAGAAATCTCATTTCTTTGAGCACTCTTGACTCTAAAGGATATAAATATTCTGGAGGAAATGGAATACTGAAAGTATCAAAAGGTTCTCTCATTGTCATGAGAGGAGATTTGAAATCGCCAATTTATATCGTCTCCAAGGCACTACAATTACAGGTGATGCTTTTGTTTCTTCACATTCATCACCGAAATGACTAATCTGGGCACAAGCGCCTTGGACGATGAGTGAGCGGTGGTTTGGCGCTTTTGAGCAAGAGGAGACTTCTTAATGGATACAATGGAGGCAAACTGAATTCGTGAGCATTGCATCTTTGGTAAGCATAAGAGGGTAAAATTCAACACTTCTATTCATACTACTGAAGGTATTCTTGATTATGTGCATTCGATTTATGGGGCCATCTCGAAGACTTCTTTTGGAGGTTCTCGTTATATGTTGACTATTATTGATGATTATTCTAGAAAAGTTTGGTCTTATTTCTTGAAGCATAAATCGAAGCATTTTCAAAGATTTAAAGAGTGGAAGGTCATGATTGAAAGACAAACCGAAAAGAAGGTAAAGATACTTCAGACCGATAATGGGATGGAATTCGCTCGATATATTTAATTCATATTGCAAGTCTCAAGGTATTGTGCGTCACTACATCGTTCCTCATACTCCACAACAAAACGGTGTAGCCGAGCGTATGAACGTAACCATTATCTCAAAGGCCCGTTGTATGTTGTCTAATGCTGGTTTGCATAGGCGTTTTTGGGCTGAAGCCGCTTCCATCGCTTGTTATATTATTAATCGTTCACCCTCTATTGCTATTGACAAGAAAACTCCAATTGAGGTATGGTCTGGTACTCCAGCTGATTATTCACAATTGAGAGTTTTTGGTTGCACTGCTTATGCTCATGTTGATAATGGAAAATTGGAGCCTAGAGCTATTAAGTGCATTTTTCTTAGTTACAAATCTGGTGTTAAAGGATATAAATTATGGAATCCTCAAACTCAAAATGTTGTTATCAGTAGGAATGTTATTTTTAATGAATCATTATCTTTGAATGATAAGTTGGATACAACTGTTCCTATTGTTCCTATTGAGAAACAACAGAAAACTAGTGTGCAGGTGGAGCACATTATTGATTTTGATAATACACCAGATGATAATGATACTGCTGTTCAGGATGCATCTATTACTGATGATTCAAACATTGTTGAGCATTCTTCTCCAGTTATGCAGCCTCCTCAACATACACATTCTATTGTTGTTGATAGACCTAGGAGGTCCATCCATCCACCTAAAAGGTTTATTGAAGAATGTGATATTGCTTCTTATGCTTTAAATGTTGCAGAAGAAATTGAGAATAATGCAGAACCATCAAATTATGTTGAGGCTATCACTTCTACTGATTGCAAGAATTGGATGGCCGCTATGCAAGATGAGATGGAGTCTCTTGAAAAGAATTGTACTTGGGATTTAGTGAAATTGCCTAAAGACAAGAAGACTGTCCGCTGCAAATGGATCTTCAAAAGAAAAGAAGGCATTTCTTCTACCGATCCAACAAGGTATAAAGCAAGGTTGGTTGCAAAAGGCTATAGCCAAATTCCATGTATTGATTTCAATGATGTCTTCTCTCCTGTTGTGAAACACAGTTCAATTCGCACTCTCCTCAGTATTGTTGCCATGCATGATTATGAACTTGAGCAACTAGATGTTAAAACTGCATTCTTGCATGGAGAGTTAGAGGAAGACATTTATATGGACCAACCTGAAGGTTTTGTTATTCCTGGAAAAGAAAACCTTGTTTGCAGATTAAAGAAATCTCTTTATGGCTTGAAACAATCCCCTAGACAATGGTATAAGAAATTTGACTCATTTATGCTCTCTCATGGTTTCAAGCGGTCTAATTATGATAGCTGTGTTTATTTGAAGATTGTAAAAGGTTCTGCTATATACTTGCTTCTTTATGTTGATGATATGCTAATTGCTGCAAAAGACAAATCGAAATAGCTAAACTAAAGGCACAATTGAGTAAAGAATTTGAGATGAAGGATTTAGGTGCAAAGAAAGAAAATTCTTGGCATGGAGATCATTAGATCAAGAAAATCGGCAAATTATATCTCAATAACAACAGGTTATATTGAGAAGATCCTTCGTCGCTTCAATATGCATGACGAAAACCAACAAGACTCCTTTAGTCGCACATTTCAGATTATCTTCACTTTATGTCCGTAATCGATGATGATATTGAATACATGTCTAGAGTCCCATATTCCAAAGGCAGCTTGGTTCTCTTATGTATGCCATGGTTTGTTCACGTCCTGATTTATCTTATGCACTAAGTGTTGTGAGTAGATATATGGTTAATCCTGGCAAAGAGCATTGGAAAGCTGTTCAGTGGATTTTCAGATATTTGCATGGTACTTCTGGAGATGGGCTTGTTGGTTATGTTGATTCTGACTATGCTGGTGACTTAGATAAGAGGAGATCTCTCACAGGTTATGTTTTCACCATTGGTGGTTGTGCTGTCAGTTGGAAGGCATGTTTGCAATCTACAGTTGCTCTTTCAACTACTGAAGCTGAATATATGGCTATTTCTGAAGCTTGTAAAGAAGCTACTTGGTTGAGAGGTTTGTACTCTGAGCTCAACGGGATTACTTCTTGTGTTACCTTGTTCTGTGACAGCCAAAGTGCTATTTGCCTCACAAAGGATCGGATGTATCATGAGAAGACAAAGCACATTGATGTGAGGTATCATTATATTCGAGATATTATTGCTCAAGGTGACATCAAAATATCCAAGATAAGTACTCATGACAATCCTGCTGATATGATGACAAAGTCTATTCCTACCACTAAGTTTGAGCTATGCTCAAGCTTAGTTGGGGTTACAGTTTAAGTGCTAGTCACTTTTTGGCACTGGTGATATTTCTATTGAAAGGAGTTCAGTGGTATTTCTTTTGCTACAAGAGGGAATTCGTCTCAAGGTGGAGTTTGTTGGGCTGTGATCCGAATTCATCTATTTGGGCTTTAGGGACGCCTTTAGCCTTGTTCGGCCTAGCCCGTTTAGACTCGAGTCGCTCCGCGTATCTATAAATACCTCCTGTATGCAGCGTTTAGGGTTTGCCGTCATTTGCAACCCTAGCCACCTTTGTAATCATCTCCTGATATAGTGATCGTTGCCGATTGGCGCCCGTGGTTTTTTCCCGTAAGGGTTTTCCACGTAAAATTCTGTGTCTCGTGTTCATTGTGTTTTATGATTGATTTTCAACAAAAACGTTAACTATGTCGCTTGATAGATAGCGAAGAACTCTATCATGTATATTTCATATGCTCCATTTAGAATATAAAATTCGACAAACAATGCTCATTGATAGAGTAATTTGCACATGTAATCATTACATACATCAAACTGCCAACTTCAAAGATAATTAAATTCCATAATATGGTTGAAACTATTCCTGCAAAACTATCAAGATAAAAGGAACTCTTATGTCATCAATAGAGAATAAATTGCAGTAGATCCCTTATATTGAGTTATGACAACTAGATAACCTTCTTGTATCCATGTAGAAGCAAACTCGTTGTTGCACTTTAGTCCTTCATTTCAAACTAACAATGAAGCAAAAAGTTTCACTTTTAAACAATAAAACTCCGGAGAGTATAGTGTTAGCTACCATCAGGATATCATCAAATTCTTAAGAATTAATGTTGTCAACGTCTTCATAATAGTCATCCAAGTTTGTGACATATCTAAACGGTGATTGAACACCACATTTAGTTATCTTCTCAACTGATATTATTTTTTTTTGTTTTTTTTCAAAGCCTTCTCGATCACGCGTTGCCCAAATTAACTCATCGTGCTAAAAGACTGCAACTGTCGGTGTTTCCTGATTGCATATCTTGCCGCAGTAACCCATTGTAGATGACAGATCATTGAATAAATCACTAATGATTAATCCCGCATAAATGCCATCAATGACAGGCACAAATAGCCTAAATTTACCTTTAAAAGAAGCAATATGACGATCGACTGTGATAGAAGATTTTCGACGGAGATAACGTAAAATGGCTCCAAATGGCACGGATGATGATGTTAGCGAACTTTTGACACTAGAATAGTTGCTGAGTTGAGTGTGGGTCAACGTCTAATATGAAGTCTAGTTTGAAATAAAGTTAGGGGAGTTGAAATTACCAAATTGAGACTTCTAAATCTCCTGGTATATTTCTTTGTTTTTTCTTAATTTTTTCTTCTTTTTCTTTTGTTTTTCCCTTCTCTCTCGTGCCTCCTTCTGTTCTTCTTGCGTAGCGCAGGACTTGTGGCCTTTTGCTACAGGAAGAGTCTTGTGCGTGTACTGTGCTGTAGGGAGTCACGATTAGAGATGACAACGGGTATATACCCGGCGGGTATCACCACCTCTTACCCGTACCCATGTTAATAAAATTCACTCGCTATAATACCCATACCCGCATGCGGGTACAAAATTTACCGTAACCGTACCCGTGCGGGTAACGGGGACCCGACGGGTAACCCGTACCCGCATTAATGTGTAGCTAATTCAAGTTTTTTGATTTTTTTAACATGTCAACTTGATGATATGTTTCTCATTAATGGTTGATGATTATGTACTTTTGTATCGTGTTGGAGAAATGAAGAAATTTGATGGATGCATGATGAATAAGTTGAACTTGATAACACTCACCTCATCAAGCGAGAAGCGGGTGGATCATACCCACAGGTACCCCTGTACCTGTACCGTCATACCCGACGGGTGAAGGTTTCCCCCCATTAAGGTACTCATGGGTATGATTATTGGACCAGATTTATACCTTAATAGAGTAAATACCCATCGAATATCAGGTTTCGGATACTCATTGCCATCCCTAGTCACGATACTCCCTATAGCCTCACAGAGGAAAGCTTCTGCTGTGCCGCCTATACGTCACGATCTTTTTATTTCGCCGTTGAAAAAGTGACGCCCAGCTTTGCTTCCTTTCGCCGCCTCCGCCTCCTTTTCCTTTGCTGCAGCCGCTTGCTTGGGAAGAAGCGCTGCTGCTGATTTCGGAATTTCTGTTTAGCTGGACGAGATGGATCTGGACAGAAAAAAAGGTTGCTTCTGTCTCGACTCCGAATTTTAGCTAGACACGGATAGGGACAGGACTCAACTGCTGCTGCCTTCTCACGGGGAGGTTGGCTTCTTCTCCTCCTCCTACGGAGGGCAGCGGTTTAGATCTCGAATTTTAAGCTCTAGTACCACTAGTTACAACCCGTCCGGTAAAAGTATATGATCAAAAGAATATAAGGTCAGGATTTTACGTGAAAAACCCTTTTTAAAAAAACAATAGACATATAAAGACTATATCACCGTATGTGGATATGTTTACAATGAAACCCCTACTCTTTTTATAGAATACATGAATATATTTATAGTGGTACATAGCAAAGACTCCCTGTGGAAGTAGATTTGAGATGGAGTAGGAGACGAATTGATATCACTCTCAAACTCAACACATATGATATATTAAACTTTGTAAACAAATTACCTCAGATATTTGATAACAACCCCTGATCCTGGTGCAAGACTTGTTTTAATCCATGGTTTGATCTGGCCAAATAAAAGTAACTAATTAGCAAGTAGCCTAGCTAGCCAGCAGAGAAGGGAAAAAAAAGGGAAGAAGTGCAACTACATCAACTATAGGATAATGACCATATTTATACCAAGTACTGACCTCAAGCCCCAGCTCGCAAGCTTTCTTTGCAACCAACCCAGAGGAAATCATATCGAGGTGTTTGTGCAACTTGTGATGGCAGCTATGACAACAGTCCCATGAATAAGCTCTGCAGTTTGCCCATGGAAATAAAACTTCACAACCCTATCTTGTAAATCATTTGGGACAGAATAATTCTAAAATAGATAAAGTAAATTATCATTGATTCCGGCTTCTCAAAAAATATTTAAATACTTTCGACAAACTTGACCCTATTCAACTTGTGGAGCAAAAGTTAAGTGACACTAGGGTCAAAGCAAAGCACTACACATGTTTTGTTTGCTAAGAAAGCATGGTTGATAGTCAGCAGTCGGTACATGCAACTATTCATAAAAAGGGAGCAAAATGCATAACTTCAAATCTGTCGGAACACAGTCATGATCTGCTCTTTTGTGAATACAAACTTATAATATAATATAGTTCAATAATAGATCAAAATTCATGAAGATTGTTTGGAAACTGGACAAAGTGCACAACTTAAAGCTAACAGAAGTTAAACGGATAAATTGTTTTTGCTCTCGTGCAGCTACTCAATCACTTGGAACAGACTTCAATATATAATCTAATCACCTAGAAGCCCTTCAATTAGCATGAAGTAAACATGGGAATTTGGAATATCTGATGATCCACACACCTTGAAACCAACTTTGTTGTCCAGACATGCATGACAGTCTGCTTTCACGTCTTTAAAGGGGGCACTGTCATCAGGCCTGCAATTGCAGAAGTGTATCAAAACCATGTAAGCGAATGAAAGTAAACAGCAAAGGAACTGCATAAATACCTCTTTGGACCTGAAATACATGGTTCAACATCTCTCAGACCCAATTCTAAGTACAATGAATATGTCTGTCCTATTTGAGGCTGAAATCGTGATCGAACAGGCAATCAACACTCCTCACATGTTTATCGATAAGGGTGAAGAACTAAACTTACTTCATTGCAGTCCATAAATATTTTGTTTGCACGCATGTATGCCACTATTGTTGATATCTAAACCATGGAAGTAATTCGCATTAACAAACAAGAAGATAGTATCTGGTGAACTTTTCGGTACAAACTATGTTAATCATCAGAGCAACATGCAACTATCTTCTGTACATTTTCATTCCAAACAACAGTTACAAATCTTGGTAAAGTACATGTTGCTCACAGTTTCATCTTCTCTACATGTCATTTTAAGAAGTTCTATGGTAACATGGTTAACTGGAAAGAAACCAACAATTGCTCCATACTCTGGTGCCAATCCATATTTGTAATTGTTGCTCTATCAGGCAATGCAAGCTCTGCCATACCTCTTCCTACATTTAGACAGTTAGAAAGCTAAATTTTTTTTGAGAGGGGTTAAAAGGCAACTTAGATGGTTACAAAGCTAAATAATCAGTGCTGACATTTTGTGATAGGATAAAGAAAAGTGTAGATGGTCTAGAAAAGAAAATACCATAGAACTTAACTAACTTTCCAACAACACCATGTTTTTGCAGCATTTGAGTCACCTCTAGAAAAGAAAATACCATAGAACTCAACTAACTTTCCAACAACACCATGTTTTTGCAGCATGTGAGTCACCGTCAGAATTAGGTCAGTTGCTGTTATCCTGTTCCTTTTGTGTTCCATGTAGCTTGAATCCCACAACACTAGGTAACACAATGCTCATGGGCTGCTCACGGAGGCAAGGAAAAATATATAATATTAAAAACGTTCAGTTGAGTTTGGGGGAACAATATTGTCAGTGACTCAGTGTTCATCATCTGTACAGCTAACCACCCTTTATCTACTTGGACCACATGTGCTTACTGGTCACATAAAGGCTGAACATTCAAGATCCATAAAAAGTGGCAACACACTTATAGGGAGGTTTTCTTATTCTACGTATGTTCTTTGTGGATTTGATTCGTTTCCTCACTCGATGAAACCGCCGCCGCCAGGCCTTCTCCCTCCCTTCCCTGCCTCGCCGCCGCCGGAGCGTCCCGCCGAGAGGCTCGCGTGGGCGCAAGGAAGGCGGCGGCGGGGAGTTGCTCTTCCTCCATCCTCTACGGCCGTTGTCCCCTCCCTCTGCGGCTCGTCCCCTCCCTCTGCGGCCGTTGTTGCCGGCGGGCCTCTCGGTCTTGGGAAGTTTGGATCCGCGGCTCGGTGGCCTGGATCTGGCTCCCCTCCGCTTGATCTGTGCTGTGGCGGGGGTGGGCCATTGTGCGGGTTTGGGGAGGGCTCTGCTCGGGCGGATGAAGGCCGCGACGCCGGCATGCAGTTGTATGGCGGAATCGGTTGGCCCGGCAGTGATGCAGCGACGGCTTCGGCTTAAGCAGTTCGCTGCTCGCTTCGCCGCGCACCCTAGGTGTTTCTAGGGTTCCAGAGCGGCGCTGCACGGCGGCGCCCTCTATCCATGAATCTTCTTTGTTGGTGTGGCTACGATGGTTGCGCTCATTGGTGCGGTCTCACGGGTGACTCCTTCCTCGCATTGGTGAGGTTGACGGTGTTTGGGCTAACGCCTTGGCCGCTTTATTTGAGTCGACGATGGTGACAACCACGGTGCCATCGTCTTTCTTGGAAGCGTCGTCGACAACACTTCCACCTCACCCCGACGGCGGCGTGAAGCGTCGTTTTCCTCCGTGGGGCGTCGTCGAGTGCTTCCGCTTTGTCCCGGTGGTGTCTCGCCCTTGTGGGTCGCTTTCGTCACTCGTCGGCCAGTTTGGGTTGTCACCGGTGACTACTCTTCGCCAGCGTTTTCATCTCTTTCTAGCGTTGTTCATACATTTCTTTTGACCTATGTCATCTTAGCATCGATTCGCGGATTCGCTTTTCTTAGGCGATATAACTCATTTTTAGATGCACTCTATGGACTTGATGATCGTGTGCCTATTGGCTAGCTCGCGAATCTGTCATCGTAGAGTCGAACATCTAAAAATTGTTTGTCTGGCCTTGAGAAGATGGCCGTTGCTATTGGCTAAGATTAAGTGGTATGGCGGCACTAGCTCGGAATGCGGTGGTTGCAACACCGATCTCCGTGATTGACTTCAGGAGAAATCCCTAGGTCTAACCTTAGTTGGTTGTGCCTAGCAATGGTCTTGTTGAAGGCATTGTTTTGTAGTCTGAGGATTTACTCTCCGAGGTGAAAACCTTTGGTCTGGCCTTCACTGGTTGGATCATGGCAATGGCGGTGCGTGTGCGTATCGAGTCCTTCTTGGAGGCGTTGTCATTGGAGAGTTTTTATCGCGGTCCAAGTGTTGTTATGATGGTGGATAGTCTTGAATACAATATTGCGTGATGTAGTTTGCCGCGACGGTTCCTTTGTCTTTTCTGGTGTGTGTGTGTGTTTGGCTGTGTACACCCTAACTGTGTAGAGGCTGAAAATCTTCTTAGTATAATTGTATCACCTTGATGTAATTTACTAGGATTAATAAAAGCTTCCTTTATCGAAAAAACTTATAGGGACAATTACATGTTACCAGAGAACTACTGAGACTTCAACTGACAATTATCTGGACACTAGTGTCTTGCAACCCTCTTGAAAAAGTGATTCAAAAGAATCCTGATCAAACAACGCTATCTGGAGGTGGCCCCAAGCCCCCAACATAACATCGAGTACTGGTTCAAGGCACTAACTTATTGCAAACAAACTAATGTTTATCATGTTAGTCTGTAAAACATCAGGGAGAATAATGAATGAAATGATGGAAACTGCGACAATGTTCTGGACTCTGATCAGAGCCATTTATGGATATCTATATTACACTAACAACTGATAATAATGTTCTATCCCTACTGCAACTATAATTTTGACTATCAGCTCAAAAAAACTATAATTTTGACTTTTAAAAAATACTACACAGATCAAGGAAAAACATATAAAACATGGTCCTAGGACAGACTATTTATGCTATGGTTTTAAAAGCATTAGCCAATTTACGATAAACATCATATTGAATATGGACTTCGAGATAAATTATTTCAAACTGTAGTTGCCAAATTATGAACTAAAATGATGAAATTAGCAGCAGGTGGAAATACTACTTCAGGAAAAAAAGAGCCAAAAGCGCACACAAAAAAGTACCTTCATAAAGAAACAAAATCTAGGAGCTAATTTAGCATCTAGGTAAGCGAAGCTACTTGTTTACTAAAGAACAACAAAGTTCACATCCCAACTAGAAAATTTACAGGACATAGCAACGCAACCTGACATCCAGGAAAAAAAAATTAAATGGAAAGTAGCTGCTGGAAACGTACTAATGTCTCGGCTCGCATTTGACGCATATGTGTCGAGGCGACGAGGGAGGCCGCGCTCGGGGCGCCGAGTGCCGACCGCCGCCTACGGCCACCTGGATGGACCGGACTCGTCGACGAGTTGACATAGGGTTAATAAAAAACCGTTTCGTGACGGAATTTTGACCTTGGAATGTAATGAAAACCGTCAAAAACCGTTTGAAAACTGTTGAAAACCGAACGGTATGAAAAGTCAAACCATTTTAAAATCTAGTCAACCTGACGAGTGAATTTCGTGGTAAATAAATGAAAACCGCTCGAAAATAGATGAAAACCGAGTGGTTTTTAGCGAAAATTATCTAAAACCAAAGGCAATTGAAAAAAATGGATAAAAAATATAAAAATTGCAAAACAATGTAAAATTTGTAAAAATCCATTGATGGACAAAAAACAGGAAAAATGTAAAATATATATAAAAATATGTAAAAACATGAAAAATTCCAATATAATCTCTCCTAAATATGAAAAATTTCAACGCAACCATTGCTATATTTTAGACAAGTACAAGTTGTAAATTAGGCATTTAGCAGTAATATGTCAAAAAAATAAATAATCTTTTATTTCAATACTATTCACATATCGATCCAACAAGTGCAAAAGTAAACATTCACATAATCACATACCAATACCATTCACAATTTCACTACCATTCGCATATAAATACCATTTATATTTTAATACCTTTCATTTAGAGTTGTGAAGTAGGCATAGTTTTGTCGTTCTTCGATTGTCACGCAAATACCATGTTCGCCCTATATGAACGAAATGTTAGTAAAAAATTAAGTTGCAATAAAATAAAAATACAAATGAAATAAAATTTCAGCATAACCTTTGCTATATTTTAGACAATTTAAAATTGTAAGGTAGGCATTTAGTAGTAATATGTGAACAAATAACCTTTTATTTCAATATCATTCACATATCAATCTAATAAATGCAAAAAAATAGCATTCACATATCAATACCATTCACATTTAGATACCTTTCATTTGAAGTTGTAAAGTAGGTATATTTTCATCATCCTTCCCCACATAAATACCATATTGGACTTACATAGACGCTATGTTAGTAAAATATAAAGTTGCACTGAAACGAAACATTACCTTTTCGGGGTTGCGGATAGTATTGTTGCGTGTACACTTGGTTGGCTATGTTGTATTCCTCGGTGGACATCAAGGTCAATCTATGTGTAGCTAGCAACTCCGCCTTATAATCGTGCCAGCTTTACCCCATCTGTACTCCTCGTTTATCATCAAGTAATCAATCTGTATTATTCAACGTAATAACATCCAGATTCCAAAACTGACCCAAATTTCACTATATTGCTGATTCAATTAAATACTTGTAAAAGAAGCTATATTGCATCATAACATTGATTTTGAGGAAGCCTCATCTTGCAGCTGGACGGAACTTGCAAGCAAGCAACTTGCACTGCCTTCTCAACCGAGCGATTTACCAACAAAACCATGCGAAATTCATTGAAAACTGAGCGAAAACCAACAATAAATCACGAATTTGTCTCTTATCTTGAAATTTGAAAGGAGCTTCAAAAACCACTAAAACCGTTCAGTTTTCACGTCTTACCGAGTGAAAATCGATTGTCGGCCGGCGGTTGGACGGCGTGCGGCGGCAACACGGTCGGCACTAGCGTGGAATGCGGAAAGTTGGAATTATTGGTATGCTGCTGCGAGCATCTTCAGCTGGTCTGAAGGTCATGCCTCTCGGGTGGGCCGACCAGTTGGGGTGGCCAGGCCGGCCCACAGGCGACTTGGCTAGTGGGTTGAAAGTCCACAGCCCACCCTTTATTTTTTATTTTTTTTATTTTTAGATTTTGAATGGCTCAAAAATATCTTCAAACTTTGTTTTTTTAAAAAAAAGATTTCACAGCAAAGGTCACAAAGTAATTAATACTAATTTCAGGGATTTTTTTATAATTTTTCAAAAATTTTAAATTTGAATTTAAACTTAACTAATAAACCAACCGATAAATCCTCTCGAACCAACACGATACACATAAAAATCGTGATTTTTGAACGCTTTACCGCGGTTTTTGAAACCGTCGGGGACAGGTGAATGAAACAATGTCCGAGCCAACTGCACTCCGTGTAAGTTCAACCTTCATTAGTTATGGTTTTGGTGTTAATGACAAATCTAATCTTGTGTTAATGACAAATCCAATATTAAGTTTATCCCCTAATGCGATATTGTTCTTAATGACATATCTTATATCGAGACTAACATGTTTGTTTAGAATACCTTTGTTTAGTCTCATCGCGTTGAAAAATGGAAAACCCAAGGTATGTTTGCATATTCATCTTAATATTAGTTGCGTACTTTGGAGTCAAGTTAAAGTATGAATATCCCCGTTATATTAACCACAAAATGTGTATCATATTTCCCAATCCATATATTACATGGATGCACATATTTAGGGGGAGTTCACACTCTAACTTGAAGAATCAATTTAAATGATAATTTAAATTGAATTCATTTGTCGTGTTAATCATTAGAGAACACCTCATCATGTGTTGATGGTGTTTCTTGATTAATCAAGGACAAATGAATAGTTCTTAAATATAATAAAGCATGAGTTGCATTATTGTACTTAAGACATACTTAAATCATTTCAATTGATTTAGGTTGTGCTCAATTGATCTAAAGGCATCCATTATGTGTTAATGGAGTGCAAGGGATAATTGAGACAACCATGCATCTTGGACTAACTATTTGTATGAGTTGTGTTTGAGTTAGGTCCAAAGATAAATGAGATGAATGAAAACGGGACTTGGACGGCATCATGAGTTGATGGGCGTCAAGGATGGATCCCGAAGAAAAGAAGAGTGATGATCCCGGGGGAGCTTAAGTGAAGATCATAAAGACCCCAAAGGGGATTGTTTGCGCGGCGGCGAAGGTATAACTAGATAGGCTAAGGACTTTTGTAGTCTTTGAGTCTAAGGTTTTATCGCCGTACTATTAAGAGGGGTTGTTCCCTAGCTTGAGTTTCATCATGTGTTGGTGATCTCAATCCGCGCTCACTCAAAGCTCAAATCTTATTTGATTTGGTTTTTGCATGAGGTTTAACCATTTGGCATGTGTTGCGAATGGGTTAAACTTATGCTTGGTTGCATTTGGTTTTCGCATAATGCTTTGATTTGCATATGTTGCAAGAAGTGATAAGCTAGTGCGTTGGCTCTTGCGTGAAGTTCACTTTTGCATGTGTTGCATTAGTTGAAGCTTCATGCTTTTGGTTTCGTTCAAAACAATCTTTATAAAACCTTGGCGTTGCTTGGAGCTAAGTTTTGCATGTGTTGCAAAAGGAGAGAGCTCAAGCATGATTTAGTGTTTGTGTGTTTGGAGCTAGAGGCTTGCATGTGTTGCGAGTAAAGAGCTCATACGGTTGATTCGGTTTTGATGTGGAGTTGGTTTTGGTGTTGCATGGAACTAGAGAATTGCATGTGTTGCAATTAGAGAGTTCATGCACCGTGATTTGATGTTGTTTGGAGCTAGACTTTTGCATGTGTTGCAAGAGTAGTGCTCAAGCATGAAATGATGCTTATCGAGTTATTTGCAAGTTCACAGCGAATAAACCGAGGTTTATGAGTCCGAATTCGAGAGCATGTGAGTGGGGCTTGCAACGGTGTTGGCAAGTTGACCGGGTCTTGTGTTGGCCTTCACATGGCTAGGGGGATTAATCTCATAAACTCGAGTTTGATTCGCTTAATACGATTTGCGAATAGTTCTTGAGTCGATTGCGAAATGTGTTTTCGCAATTTGGGTTGAATTCTTTGAGCAAGGTTTGAAATGGTGCAAATGTGTTTTGCACGAGTGGTTGATCAGGTGTTGATCACTAGTTGGCTCAAAGAATGGCTTTGGTTTTTGGAGAATCGGTTTTTGCGAAGAATCTGGAGTTTTCTCTGAGGGGGCGGTGCGACCGGCCCCCCTCCGATCTGACCGGCCCCATGGGCGGTTGGACCGGTCGGCAGGCGGCCTAATTTTTTTCCGGAGAGCGCAGTGTGGCTCGGAGTGTGCGGGCGGTCGGACCGCCCGGAGGCCGGTCGGACCGGAGGTGAGGTCTGACCGGGGTGGCGCCGGCGCATTTCTTCCAGTGTCTGTGTTTTGCGCTGGTTGGGCGGTTGGACCGGATGGAGGCCGGTGTGACCGGACGTCCGGTCGGACCGGGCCGGCGTCGGTGTGTTTTCTCCAGAGAGGTAGTTTTCCGCTGTCTTCGCGTGTTTGAACGTGCGGTTGGACCGGCCGGGCTCCGGTGTGACCGGCCGAGCGGTCAGACCGGGAGAAGTGCGGTGCGACCGGCCGTGTAACGGTCGGTTTTCCGACCGTTGGCATGTGAGGGCCGGTCAGACCGGCCGAGGCCCAGTCGGACCGCGTTTTCGCTGATTCTGCCCATTTCGACCCCCAACGGTTAGTTTTCTTGTGGGGGCTATAAATACCCCCTTGGGGGGCTTGGGGCAGTGTTGTTGCTGTGTTTTGAGAGTTTGGGAGAGGTGTTGCATGTGTTGCACACTCTCATTTGATTCTTGAGCTAAAGAGTGAACTAATTGCATGTGTTGCAATTAGGAGTGGTTTGAGTGAGCTCTTATGCATGTGTTGCACTTGAGTGAGGTCCTTGTGCATGTGTTACACTCGGTGATCGCCGGAGCGCATGTGTTGTGCTCGGTGAAGGTCAAGCGAAGGAGCGGCCTATTCTCTTGGAGGTTGCCGACTCTAGACGGCGTGTGGCGTCGCTTGGAGCTCTCGAGGTGTGAGAAGCCCCGTAAGTTTGTGAAGGTTCGGGTTGAGCCTACGCATAGCGTGAAAAACCACGACTAGTGGAAAGAGGCGGTGCTCGAGCGGGCCCGTCCGAGTGGTCGGGCTAGCCTCAACGTGGACTAGGGAGACCGCAAGTCTCCAAACACCACGGAAAAATATCGGTTGTCCCTTGTCTCATTTACATTCAAGCATTTACATTCTTCATATATTATTGATTGCATGAATTAGAATTGCTTGGTGTAAATTGTTTATTCAATATAGCAATTCTAGTGTAGAGACATAATTTAGTTAAGTGCACTAGTGAGCCTAGTTGATTTAGGCCTTAATTGTCAAAACCTATTTATCGCTTCCGCATATATCTTTGATTAGGTTTTGACTTAGGGGTGTATTAGAGCGAATTGATTAGTGAGCGATTAATTTTGTAAAACGCCTATTCACCCCCCTCTAGGCGCATCCTCGACCCTACAAGTGGTATCAGAGCCACGGTCACTCTCATTTTAGGCTTAACCGTCTAGAGAGTAAAAAGGGATGGCAACTAGATGTTTAGTGCACTCTCACGATCCACAAATGCTTAATGGTTCTAATTATGCTTCATGGAAAATATTTATGATTAATCATTTTAAATCCATGAGCCCACAAATTTGGTGGATCGTAGATGTCGGCATTTCTTCTCCAATTAATGATATTGCTCCAACTAAAGGAGAGGAGAAATGTCTACATCTCGACGCTCAAGCAACTAATGTTTTATTTAGCGTTGTGAGCGTAGATATTTTTAATCTCATTTGCAATCTCAAGAGCGCTCATGAAATGTGGACAAAGCTTCAAGAATTATATGACGTGTCCACATCTATCGAGGATTGCAATGAGGAGACGTCGGTTGATGACCGTTCAACATCTACATCAAGTGATGAACCGACAACTCCATCAACCTCAACCTTCGCCTCAAGCGACGACGAATATTTGCTTCCTTCAAAAATCCGTTGCTTCATGGCGAAAGGTAAAAATGAGGTAAATAATGATGAAAATGATGATGAGCCCTCTTATGATGATTTGATGGATATGTTTGAGGAGCTTAATAATTATCTTGGGAAGGAGAAAACAAAATATAAGATTTTAAAGTTTGAACATGAATCACTTCAAAGTGATTATAATATGCTTAAAGAAAATCATGAATCCCTCCTTCTCAAAGAAATTTATAAGTCTAAGGTGGATATAGGAATCACATGTGATTTAATTGATGAAATGCCATGCTTAGAAGTAAATTCTAATATTTCATCAAAAATTGACATGTCCACTTCTTGTGAAGACTTAATTGATATACCTTGTTGCTCTAATAAATTTGCTTCTAGTTCCTCCATGTCTTTGGATGAAAATCTTGTAGAGGAAAATAATGAGCTCAAGGCCCAAGTCATTAAATTGGAAAATGACTTGAAGAGGTGCGTAAAAGGTAAAGCCCTCCTCGATTTAAATCTTGAGCAAGCCAAGGCGCCTCAAGACAAGCGAGGACTCGGCTACAACTCCAAGAGGGAGAATAGCAAGACAAGACACAACGCACGACACTCGAAGACCATCAAGTGTTTTGCTTGCAACAAGAAGGGCCACCTCGCCTCCATGTGCCCTAATCAAGTGGATAACAAGGCCACAACACCAACAATGAGGCAAGCCGGCAAGAAGCAAGTCAAATCGGTCAAGAGAGGGCCAAATAGTGTGACGTGCTTTAATTGCAGGGAAAAGGGACACTTCGGTAAGGATTGTCCCAAAGGTATAACTCCTAAGCCTATTCTCATTAATGAAAATTATTTGCTTAGGAAGGACAAGAATGGCAATGTGTTTGCCAAGCTTGTCAAGTCCCCTATGCCCGTTAAAAATGATATTCATTTGCATAGGAAGAACAATTCTAGAAATGTTTTTGCTCAAAATGCTAAGTTTCCTAAGACTATGCAAAATCATGAAAATCATATGCTTAGGAAAAATATCTATAGCAAAACATTTGCTAGAAATGTTAGATCCTCTAAGCGTCTTTGTTATAATGATTATCATGTGCTTAGAAAGGATCAAACTAGGAATGGATTTGTTAAGAATGCCAATACTTCTAAGCCTTCTCAATTCAATGCAAATAAATCGCTTAGGAGTAACAAAAATTACAAATCCATTGCTAGTCGTGTTAGTCAAATTAAACATGCTAAAACTAGGACCATTTGGGTTCCCAAATCAATTGTGACTAACATTGTCGGACCCAACAAGGATTGGGTACCAAAAACCGCCTAAAAGAATTTTAGGCAATAAAGAGATGGATTGGACGCTTGCACATCAAGAGGAGAAGGATTACATTCATCTACAAGTGGTGTCAAGCAAGAAGATTATCAAGTCCATCATGAGCCAATGCCATCTCGGTAACAAGTATTTGAATTGATTCTTATGTCTTATAGCCTTGTGTAGGTTATATTGAAATATAAATGAAAAATCAATTTAGATTACTTGTTGTGAGAACTTGCTCTCGCCTCTTATCTATTCTCTTATTGCAATCTTGAGCAAGTTAGGAAGTGGCACATTTAGGGGGAGTGTTAATTCATATTCATGTGTATCACATCCCTACGTGTGCCCATATTAATATAAGTGCATATATATATAATTTCAAAATCAAACCATTTAGTCAAAAGTCAAAATTTTTGTAACTTTTACTAATCTTGTGAAAAACTAGTTGAAAAATATATATAAATGCTTTCAAAAGGTTTTTCAATAGTTTTAGCTTTACAAAACTAATTTCAAAAGAAAATAAGTTTTTAGCCCCAAAACTAGTTACTAGTATCTTATTTTGGCTTTAAATTTATAATTTTCATAGAATTAAATGTAAAAAGATTTTGAAGGTAATTCCAAAATTAAAATCCTAGAGTTGGTCATTCTTAACAACTCTTGTGTTCAAAAGATTTTCAAACGACCAACTCATCAAAAGTTATTTGATTTTGAAACTCGCCGAAAAAACTATACTTGACCTGTAATGGTCATATTATGGCACTTAGTGAGTTTCATCATTTGAATCAAAATTCCTCACAAGAGTTGATTCAAAATGATATTTTAGACTCATACACAAGAATCAAATCCATATTTCTTACCCTTGCTTCAATTTGAATTCCTTGTGTTGTTGAATTTGACCTCGTTCTTTATTGCCTCTCATTTGGACTATTTAGGTCAAAAGTCAATAATTGATTTTAAAGGACCCAATCTGTGAAAAGCTTTGAAAAAGTATTCTATTATGTATTCCAAAGGATTTACAAGCTTTCAAAATGAAAAACTATATGTTGAAATCAATTTTGGCTCAAAACGATTTGATTTAATCCAAAATAGCCTATTCTAGCAATATGCCCAAATCATGGCATTCGAGTTGGATTTTATATCAAATCTTGGCTATAAACACTCTTGATACACCAATCTAAGCCATGGAAATCAAAATTGCATGAAATCCAAATCGAATTGCATTTTGAGGCTTTTTGTGAAAATCAATTTCCTTTTATGCCTCAAAGCGTAAATTGCCATATCTTTCAAAATAAAATTGTTTTTGAGAAAATTCTTTTTGAAAAACCTTTTAATTAGTCCAAAGTTCATCTCTGCAAAATTTCAAATTTTTTGGACTTCATTTGGATCATTTTTGACAAAATTTGCAAAAAAAATCGGGGTTTTCAGACTGACAGGTGCGGTTGGACCGCATGTGGTGCGGTTGCACCGCCCTTAGGGCCGGTTGGACCAGACCTAGAGCGGTCACACCGGCCATGGCATGCTGAGCTCTGAATTTTCAGAATTTTCCGAGTTTCTTTTTGGGATATCTTTTGATTGGTAATTCCTTTTTCAAAAATTCTTTTTGTAATAGATTCTTATGATCCCAAAGTTCTTTTGTGCAAAATTTGAAAAGTTTTAAAATTTATTTGATCATGTTTTCAAGTGGTATCAGTTATGAGCACTTTAATTGATTTAAAGAGTGATTTTCGCTTGATCTTTCGAAAAGACAAAACTTGTGCAATTCAAATACAAATAACTCCATAATTCACTTATTGAATATCTTGGGGAGTTTATTCATTGCAAGTTTTGGGCACTTAACTGCTTCCAAGTGATATCATGTCTTTAATTTGCTCTGATACTAAATCTTTGCGATTTTATTGATCTATCTTAAGTCTTCGATACCCGTAAGTATATATTGCTTTGAGTATATTGCTCTGATACCTCGATCATTCCTTCAAGTGGTATCAACTCCTTGTGAATTGATCCTAAGTGGTATCAATTGAGCTTTTATGCTTTCCATATGCTTACAAGTGGTATCATTGAATTCAATTATTTCCTACAAGTGGTATTTTATTGCCTCTTTGTAGTATCTTTCCGATACCCACATTTTGATTAAGAATTTTTCCTCGCAAGATATCATTGTAAGTTCAACCGCTTAAGAATTCTCTGTGTGAGATTCTTTATGTGTTGAAATACATAAAAGAGGAAAATCTCTTGTTGAGCATTGTTCTTCAACGAAAATTTGAAAATGCTCATCTCTTTTGGATTTTCAAGCAAATCCCTTGAGATTAATTTTACAAGTGGTATCTAATTCCTCAAGTGGTATCTATTTCTTTTGGGTTCCTCGTCAACCCGGTTAGGCAAAATTATTGGATTCGTCAAAAGAATCATATTGAAATTTGCAAAGCCTAATAAAATGAGGAGTGAATTATTTGAATGTGTTTCAAATAAACCGTTCGATACCCTTATTTGCTTTTCATGCTTATTTGTATTTACAAGTGGTATCCATATTTTAATGCTAATTTTAAAATGGGTTTCTTTACAAGTGGTATCTTTACAAGTGGAATCCAAAATCCCAATATGGTCTCTTTTAAGTTTTCTTCTTTTGGTATCAGGCCATATTTCAAATGAAAATTTGTTTTACTCCTTGTATGCCCTTTTCATTTGGCATAAGTTTTGTTTCTTGAATGATCTTCCTTAAGTCTTATTTGGCTTAATCTCTTTTAATTCATTGCCAAGGTCATAAGTATTCATTTCAATTCTTGTATGACCTAAATTAAAAAGGGATAATTACATAAGGGAGAATTAGGAGCTTAAAAAGAGAATAATTAAATAAAAGGGGAGAATGTTTTTCAAAGTTAAATGCCAAAAGGGGGAGATAATGATAAATCTTATTAATGATAAATGTTTAAATGCCAAAAGGGGGAGAATGTGTTTCAAGTTAATCTTTTAGTTTTTCCATTTTTGGTGTTTAATGCCAAAAGGGGGAGAATTAGGAAGCTTAATATCATTTGGTTTAAAAAGTAAGCTTAATATGATTAAGGGGGAGAATTAATATGCATATGTGTTCAATTAGCTTAAATTCTCTCAACATGTTAGTTTTAACCCAAATGTGATTATTAAGCTTGGATTTGTCATTAATCACCAAAAAGGGGGAGATTGTAAGTTCAACCTTCATTAGTTATGGTTTTTGTGTTAATGATAAATCTAATCTTGTGTTAATGACAAATCCAATATTAAGTTTATCCCCTAATGCGATATTGTTCTTAATGACATATCTTATATCGAGACTAACATGTTTGTTTAGAATACCTTTGTTTAGTCTCATCGCGTTGAAAAATGGAAAACCCAAGGTATGTTTGCATATTCATCTTAATATTAGTTATGTGCTTTTAGAGTCAAGTTAAAGTATGAATATCCCGTTATATTAACCACAAAATGTGTATCATGTTGCCCAATCCATATATTACATGGATGCACATATTTAGGGGAGTTCATACTCTAACTTGAAGAATCAATTTAAATGATAATTTAATTGAGTTCATTTGTCGTGTTAATCATTAGAGAACACCTCATCATGTGTTGATGGTGTTTCTTGATTAATCAAGGACAAATGAATAGTTCTTAAGTATAATAAAGCATGAGTTGCATTATTGTACTTAAGACATACTTAAATCATTTCAATTGATTTAGGTTGTGCTCAATTGATCTAAAGGCATCCATTATGTGTTAATGGAGTGCAAGGGATAATTGAGACAACCATGCATCTTGGACTAACTATTTGTATGAGTTGTGTTTGAGTTAGGTCCAAAGATAAATGAGATGAATGAAAACGGGACTTGGACGGCATCATGAGTTGATGGGCGTCAAGGATGGATCCCGAAGAAAAGAAGAGTGATGATCCCGGGGGAGCTTAAGTGAAGATCATAAAGACCCCAAAGGGATTGTTTGCATGCCAATGAAGGTATAACTAGATAGGCTAAGGACTTTTGTAGTCTTTGAGTCTAAGGTTTTATCGCCGTACTATTAAGAGGGTTGTTCCTAGCTTGAGTTTCATCATGTGTTGGTGATCTCAATCCGCGCACTCAAAGCTCAAATCTTATTTGATTTGGTTTTTGCATGAGGTTTAACCATTTGGCATGTGTTGCGAATGGGTTAAACTTATGCTTGGTTGCATTTGGTTTTCGTGATAATGCTTTGATTTGCATATGTTGCAAGAAGTGATAAGCTAGTCGCGTTGGCTCTTGCGTGAAGTTCACTTTTGCATGTGTTGCATTAGTTGAAGCTTCATGCTTTTGGTTTCGTTCAAAACAATCTTTATAAAACCTTGGCGTTGCTTGGAGCTAAGTTTTGCATGTGTTGCAAAAGGAGAGAGCTCAAGCATGATTTAGTGTTTGTGTGTTTGGAGCTAGAGGCTTGCATGTGTTGCGAGTAAAGAGCTCATACGGTTGATTCGGTTTTGATGTGGAGTTGGTTTTGGTGTTGCATGGAACTAGAGAATTGCATGTGTTGCAATTAGAGAGTTCATGCACCGTGATTTGATGTTGCTTGGAGCTAGACTTTTGCATGTGTTGCAAAGAGTAGTGCTCAAGCATGAAATGATGCTTATCGAGTTATTTGCAAGTTCGTTGTGCGAATAAACTGAGGTTTATGAGTCCGGAATTCCGAGAGCATGTGAGTGGGGCTTGCAACGGGTGTTGGCAAGTTGACCGGGTCTTGTGTTGACCTTCACATGGCTAGGGGGATTAATCTCATAAACTCGAGTTTGATTCGCTTAATACGATTTGCGAATAGTTCTTGAGTCGATTGCGAAATGTGTTTTCGCAATTTGGGTTGAATTCTTTGAGCAAGGTTTGAAATGGTGCAAATGTGTTTTGCACGAGTGGTTGATCAGGTGTTGATCACTAGTTGGCTCAAAGAATGGCTTTGGTTTTTGGAGAATCGGTTTTTGCGAAGAATCTGGAGTTTTCTCTCGAGGCGGTGCGGCCGGCCCCCCGGCCCGGCCGGCCCCATGGGCGGTTGGACCGGTCAGCAGCGCCTGATTTTTTTCCGGAGAGCGCAGTGTGGCTCGGAGTGTGCGGGCGGTCGGACCGCCCGGAGGCCGATCGGACCGGAGGTGAGGTCTGATCGGGTGGCGCCACAAGATTTCTTCCAAAGGTCTGTGTTTCTACTGGTTGGGCGGTTGGACCGGATGGAGGTTTGTGGCCGGACGTCCGGTCGGACCGGGCCGGCGTCGGTGTGTTTTCTCCAGAGAGGTAGTTTTCATTGTCTTGGCGTGTTTGAGCGTCGCGGTTGGACCGTAGCGGGCTCGGTGTGACCGGCGAGCGGTCGAGCCGGGAGAAGTCGCGGTGCGATCGTGTAATCTGCCGGTTTTCCGACCGTTGGCTTGTGAGGGCCGGTCGGACCGGCCGAGGCCCAGTCGGACCGCGTTTTCGCTGATTCTGCCCATTTCGACCCCCAACGGCTAGTTTTCTTGTGGGGGCTATAAATACCCCCTTGGGGGGCTTGGGGCAGTGTTGTTGCTGTGTTTTGAGAGTTTGGGAGAGGTGTTGCATGTGTTGCACACTCTCATTTGATTCTTGAGCTAAAGAGTGAACTAATTGCATGTGTTGCAATTAGGAGTGGTTTGAGTGAGCTCTTGTGCATGTGTTGCACTTGAGTGAGGTCCTTGTGCATGTGTTGCACTCGGTGATCGCCGGAGCGCATGTGTTGTGCTCGGTGAAGGTCAAGCGAAGGAGCGGCCTATTCTCTTGGAGGTTGCCGACTCCTAGACGGCGTAGGCGTCGTGCGCGGGAGCTCTCGAGGTGTGAGAAGCCTCGGCAAGTTTGTGAAGGTTCAGGTTGAGCCTACGCGCAAGCGTGAAAAACCACGACTAGTGGAAAGAGGCGGGTGCTCGAGCGGGAGCCGGTCCGAGTGGTCGGGCTAGCCTCAACGTGGACTAGGGGAGACCGGCAAGTCTCCGAACACCACGGAAAAATATCGGTTGTCCCTTGTCTCATTTACATTCAAGCATTTACATTCTTCATATATTATTGATTGCATGAATTAGAATTGCTTGGTGTAAATTGTTTATTCAATATAGCAATTCTAGTGTAGAGACATAATTTAGTTAAGTGCACTAGTGAGCCTAGTTGATTTAGGCCTTAATTGTCAAAACCTATTTATCGCTTCCGCATATATCTTTGATTAGGTTTTGACTTAGGGTGTATTAGAGCGAATTGATTAGTGAGCGATTAATTTTGTAAAACACCTATTCACCCCCTCTAGGCGCATCCTCGACCCTACAAATTGTGCATGAGTAAATCGGACCATTCAATTTTGATCCAATCCTCTCCATTAGGGATGAAAACGAGCGAAATTTTCCGACCGTTCAAGAAAAACGAAAGCAAGCTCTTTTTCCGGAAAGTATCGATGCGGAACGAAATGGAATTTTTTTCCTAAAGCGGAAAGCGAAACGGACGGAAATTCCGTGTAAGGGTATTCGGAAATTCGAACTTTCGAATCCCGAGTCTCCCCAAGCTTGAAGGGCCCGGTTAGCGAAGGCCCAAGGCAATCAACCGATGATTCGAGCCTGTTTGGGGGAGCTGCGTTTGGTGAAAAGTCGCTTTTGGTTTCTTTGAAGAAGCACCAGTAGTGGTAGCGCTATGGTTTTCTTGTTATCTTTGTTTGGCAACCGGTCATTGCATTTGTAGCTTTTGAGGAGTCAACCTAGCGGAAGGTAACAACATAGCGGCACAAAGATGTCCGAGTGGGAAGGTGGCGTGGAGGCGGTAAGGTGGGGTGGCGAAGGTTGATAAGGCAGAGCAACCGAGATAGGAGATGGTCAAGCGAAGCCACCTTTAAAAGCTCCTCCTCGGCAGCCTTCACTTTTAAGGTGCTTCATTGTGGCTTAGCTTCCCAATGCTTTGAAGCTATGCTGTTTGGATAAGCTTTTGGTCTAAAGTCAAGCAAAGCCGGCACAGCTCCCCAAACAGTCCTCGTGAATCCTAGCTTCCGCCTCCCAGACACCTCTCCAGCTTCGAGTTCCGCTCCAGAGTCTGTGGCGCCGCCCCATCCCAGTGCAACACACAGGCCGCCGCCCGCCCCACCACGCCGCCCGGCTCCCGATCGGCGTTGCTCCACCGCTACTGGCCCCCAACCGAGTTTCTCCACCACGCCTAGCCTCAGTAGCTCGATCGCGCCGAGGCCATCACCGACGACGGCGTCCCCACGCCGTGGCGACCCGTGGCCGAGCGCATCAATGGCGTCCTCTGAAGTCTGAACAACCAAGAAAAGGTACTCTTCGGTCTTCCTTGTTCTCCACCCATCACGCCGAGGCCGCGCGATCATCTGAATCACGCCCTCGGTTGTTGGTAGAACTAATACTGAATCACGGTTGCAGCAGTTGGATTTCACGGTTTGGGACCAGATTTAATTGTTATCTTTAGCGAATTCTATGTATGTTCATCTATCCTATTTTTCTTCTGTTCTGCACCATATCCACTACCTCTTGTTATATGAAATTGAATATTCATTTTACATTGAATGATTTAAAACAATGTGTGGTATGTGATGTTCCTGTTTGGCTTAGCATAGGAGCACTTATAGAACTAGGACCGACCTTACATCTCGGAAAAAAATCATTTACGTGTTTTCCTGTTTACACAATTTGAAGCATGATTATAGTTATCTGCATGCATTTGAAATTTGAATCTGATGTGAAGATATTTGTAATGATTCTACTTTGAACAAATTACAATGATTCTAGGTGTGAAGAGATTTGTCATGCCATGCATATTTTGATGTTTTGTTTACCTATTTCTTGTAGCTGTCTGGCTAGTTTGCACATGGAAATACGCTGAAGAAATTCTAATTTAGAACACATTGAAGCCAAATCTTAACAAGAGGGTGTTTATTTTATGTATTCTTATGCATCCATGACTAGCCAGATTATGCATGTATTTATATATGTTTTTTATGTGGGTATTCTTTTTCATTGTATTAGAGCATCTCCAGCAATGGCCCCTAAAACAGGGCTCCTATTTTAGATTTAGGACTCCCCTATTTTTGGGGCTCTTTTGAGAGCACAAGTCTAGCAACATCCCTAAATCTCAAATTCCTATTTTATTTTTTCTCCTATTTTAACATATCCGCTATGTATAATCTTCATTTGACACCACTAAAATTCAATCAAAAATATTTGTAATACATAAAACATAAGCATATTAACATTTACAATTTAAAAACATGATATTTAAAATTCAAATTTAAAATTTTCAAAACATGATATTTAAAATTTAAATTTAAAATTTTCAAAATTTTCAGAGTGAGATCTGAGATGCAACAATTGCAACTCATCCAAAGAAAGACACGCTCAATTGCAATAACTAATGCAAGCCATCCTTCACTTAACTCCCTATTTTAAGGTTTAGGGAAATTTGGTTTAGGGGCTCCAGGAATTGGGGTGAGGAGGCAAATTTAGGGCCTCCTAATTTTAGGGCTTGGATTAGGGGCCACTTTGGACCAGATTTTTACTAAACTCCCTATTTTAAGGTTTAGGGGCTGGTTTGGGGGCTCTGCTGGAGATGCTCTTAACAGCTTGCAGTAGTTGGATTTCCGTTCCGTTTTCAATACGAACAAGTATCTTCCTGTTTTTCCATCATTTGGGTGGAATATTCATGTGGAGCTGACCTTCAGACTTCAGTTTTCAGGGACAATGGCTAGCTGAAAATTTGTGGCCTCCCCAGTTGTTTTCTGGAGATTTCAGTAGAAGTGAGGCCCTTTTTGAGACCTTGGGTGGCTCACGTGGACTTATCCCCTCTTGGTAAGTTGAAGACCATATTGTTTGAGTACTGATATACCTGGGACCCAATGTAGATGACGTGAGATATGCATTATCTAGCATGCCCTTGTATGAAACAGTAAGGATAACGTTGTTTCTGTAGGTTCTCTTCTTTGATATTGGAATTGAAGTCAATACAACCAGCCTGGATAAATTTTGGGTACTGAGTTTGTGCAATTTAGCTGGTTAACCACACTGATATTGATAGGAAAAACATATTGCTCTGTATATGTATGTTGCGGGAGTACTAATACTAAGTTCCTTTTATTTTTCTTTGCATTTTCTCAGTTCATTGTACAAACTCCAGCCTGCGTTCAACGTAGCAGACTCACGATCAAGTACGAGCCCAGCACGGCCCATCTAGGCCCGAATGGCCCAGCCACTCTAAACGTTTGGGAAGGAGGCCTAAAACCCTTGGCGGCCGGCGGCGGCAGCGCCTCCCTCCACCTCCCTCGCCATGGTGTCCCTCGCGCCCCGGTTCCTTCGGCGCCGGCCCGTCCACTCCGCGGCTGCTCTAAGCTCTATGCGGTTCGTTGCCTCTCTTGCTTGTCACGTTCACATCGCCGCCTTGTCTTTTGGTTTAATTCCTCCATCGTTTCTTGATCAGTGATTCTTGGATTCGATTGCTCGGCGCCTGTTCCCCACGTCCCGAGCCGTCGTTCCGGCGCTCCTGGTGGGTTGCTGGATCTGAGATAAATAGGCGGAGTTGGTGGTTTTACCCTCCTGTAAGGTACGGGTGTACGGCGGTCACGCTGAACACGGACGGTGGCTTCGCCAGGTTCGCGGTCGGCGATGAGGGCTCGAAGCAGAATGCGGGCCGGAAGCAGCCGCCGGCGAAGAAGAAGATGTCGAGGAAGGCCAAGGTCAACCAACTCAAGTGGTACCGCCTCAAGGCCAAGAAGAAGATGAAGTCGCCCAACCCCGAAGTCAGGATAAGATACAAGCTCGAAAAGGTCGCTTAATTTTTGCTCACATTGTTTGGTTGTTATTGCCGTTTACTATATCTGATCGAGGAGAAATGCTGCATTGTCAATTTGTCGTGTGGATTCAGGCTAAGAGGAAAGAAGAGTGGCTGATTGAGAAACTTAGGAAGTATGAGATCCCAAAGGCTCCAGAGCCGGTTCACGACCCTGAGATTCTGACCGAGGAGGAGAAGTTTTATCTCAAACGAACTGGGGAGAAGAAGAAGAATTATGTTCCTCTTGGAAGGAGAGGGGTGTTTGGTGGTGTGGTTCTCAACATGCACCTCCATTGGAAGAAGCATGAGACTGTGAAGGTGGTTTGCAAGCCTTGTCGGCCCGGCCAAGTTCATGAGTATGCCGAGGAGCTGACGAGGCTCAGCAAAGGCACAATCATTGATATTAAACCCGATAATACCATCATCTTTTATCGTGGAAAGAACTATGTGCAGCCAAAGGTTATGTCACCTCCTAATACTCTTTCTAAGCAGAAGGTAATCATAACTACTAAAGCTAATTTTGTGCTAGATCGACCTATGTATTTCGAAGCTCAAATATTCCTGTTTGTTCTTATGCTACTTTCTTTTTTTTTCGTTTCTCTACAACCATGCTGTTTTGTAATATACCTGTTTGTTTGCATGGTACTTTATTTATTTTTCATTTTTATACGAGTATACTATCTTGTAATCGGTTCAGTTGACTGACATTATGTATCCATACTCCATAGGCCTTGGAGAAATATAGATACGAACAATCTCTTGAACATACCAGCCAATTTATTGAGAAGCTGGAGAAGGAGCTTGAAGATTACCAGAAGCATGTTGCTTTATTTAAGAAGCGTGAGGGAGCTATTTCTGAGAAAATCAGTAACAAAGACACTACTGTTGGTGACCTCACAACTAGCTCAGATATTGATGAGCCGTCTCTTTTATAAATTGACACCATAGATCTTTCAGCAATTAAGGTTTGATCAGATCTTGCTACCCTGGAAAGCTCAGATACACAGCTTAATATTCATTATTCAATACAAATGTTGACCTCAGCATAGTTACCAGATTCACTGTACATATCCACGAATCGCGAACCGGTTTAGGGTATGGGGTTTGTGTTCACAGTGGAAAATGGAAACAAAGTGGCGAACCGTAAACCCAAATCTTGTACCGTAACTCAGTCGAATCTCATTTCTGGTAACTATTGCCCTCAGTTATGGTGCACAAGAGATTAAACAGCTTGCTTCAATACTCTAATTCAGGTAGAAAGTAAGAGCAGTAGCAAGAGTTTTATGCTTGAATTAAGTAGACGACGTTGTTGGAAGAAAGCTCCTTTCTTTAGGTCCTATTGTGTCTTGCCGTGCTCTTGGATTAAAATTCCTACAGATAGCCCATTGATTCAATGGTAGATCCATTATTTGAACATTGATTTTGTCAGCAATCTATCTTCATAAGCTGGCTGTGAGTAAAAATCATTTTTTTTGAAGTTCCAGCGAGATTTCCTTCTAGAAATATTAAAATGATTTGTTCCATTAGATTGCTTCCAAGATTCTGTGAATGTTCTGCTACTGTTTCTTCTGAAGAAAGAATTTTGTACATTGTCTACAACTGTCTTCTTTATGAGCAAGTTTTAAAATAGAAGGACTTATTCTTTTATAATTGACCTTGTGTGTAGGGTTCTCAAGCTTCCTTTTGACATGGAAGAGGAATGCTTTTAGTTGAATGGCTGAAATAGTGATGCAGTACCCTCTGAGGAATCAAGTACCATGAACATATTTATTTGATTGCTGGCATCGAGAAATACTAAAGTTCACAACCTGCATTGCGAAACTACAAATTTTCATCAATTGTGGATGCTGAGTTGTGTTTGTGTCACAAATGGGCTTCCTTGGACCTTGAACTTTGAAAAAATCAACTTGGGGATGACTGCTGGAAAGGGATCTGCTGTATTGAAAATCAGTAAGCACTCAACTAGATCTCCTCAAATTAGATCATTTAGTAACACCAGGAGATTGTTAATTTTAGATTGCCAATTTACTTTTGTAAAATTATTAGTTGCTAATATCAAGAATAAAATTTCAAGATAATGTTAAATGAACAAAGTTTCATGGTAGACAAGGGACTACTTATATTTATTTCTTATCTCCTTGTTTTACTGATTAGAAACATTATAGACCAGCTTAGTGTAAATTCCTTATGGTGGACATGTTTGGGCTGGGTCTTAATGTCTGAAAAATCTGCAAAAGCTACCTATATATTGCTGATTTTCTGTGGGCCAATAGATACAATCTAGTTTGAGTCATGGTTGTATATCTCAGTACCAGTCTGGTACATACTGGCTGACCAGTTACTTGCAGAAACCAATGATAAAATGCCTGAATGATAGAAATTAGAACTTCAATTTTTGAATTAATTGTATACCGCCTGGGAACTTTCTGGTAATTAGACGAAATCCGTTTTGTGGTTATTTGTAACCTCTGCAGTGGAACAAACAAAAGTGGAATGTTATCTTGGGGAGTTTAGTTGGATCTTTGACAGCGAAGAAACAAACAAACAACAAACACTGAAAGCTCATGGTAGGAAAAAGGTAGACTGCAAACAACAGTAGACCCTACGATATCGCCAGTATTTGGATCGTGTATACTTGAGCGACATCGCCGCAATGATCGATGCTAGCAAACATCGACCAAGGTGACAACAATGGCGATGTCTCGCAAGACGGCGGGAGGCAGCTTCACCGGGAGGCGGCATGAGCACGCCACCGCGACCGCATGCAGGAGCGAGGTGGCGTGCGTGATTAGTGGAGTTGTCGGCTGGAGGATCCATGCAGGGATAATGCCATGCAGATGTTTAGTAGTGGCGTGTGTGATTAGTGGAGTTGTTAAGTGCCTGACTTTTGGAGTTGGTTAAGCCTTGTGCGGCGAATAGGGGGTGACGTGAGTTGTATCTTGAGTATAAGTGAGGAATAGAAGGAAGAAAATGGCATGTTGTGATGCCGCAAAATTAGTCTTAGGCGGTGGTTCCGAAAACAGCCAAAATACCCAAGGTGCACGCCGCCGCGGCGAACTCATCGTCAAGCAGCTTGCGATCTGGTCTTCGGCCGAGCACTCGCGCGTACGAGCGGGCTCATCCTGAATTGGCTTGTATCAATTTGGTATTAGAGCCGGACGACTCAGGGACCATGGCGAATCCGTTAGAGGACCATGTCACGGCTCTTGAAACGGAGGTGAAGGAGGTGAAGACGATGATGGCGAAGATGATGAAGATCTTGAAGGCGAAGAAATTTGCGATGGAGCCGAGCGGGGAAAGACGAAGATTAAGCACAACTTGCCACCTAAGGTGAGCGTCGCGGCTGCCGGCGACCACACAGGGGAACAAACATGGAAGGGTGCTACACGAACCCGCGTGCGCCCGGGTTGCGAGCATGACGAACAGGCATACAGTCAACGACGAAGGTTCAGTTAGGAGGAGGTGGTGAATGACCTCCGGTGGACACCTCGTCGCCTGCGCTTCGACCTGCCCGAGTATGACAGCCGCAAAGATCCGCTCGGATGGCTGCGCAGATGCGAGCATTTCTTCCGAGTCCATCGCATTCCGGAGGAGGATTACGTGGAGATCCCTGGCCTCCATCTCTCGGGGGAGGCGCAGGAGTCTTGGACAATTGGCAGTGGGAGGAGTTGTAGATCGTGTGGGACGACTTTTCTGAGGCATTCATCCAGCGCTTTACTTGGCACTTGAGTGTTGGACTGCGAGGGAGTACCAGCGCTATTAGCTCGCACATCGAGGATGAAGAGGACAGCCTAGATTGAAACCTTCATGGCTGGACTGTCAGTGGCGCGACGTTCGCCGCGAGTGGCCGTGTGACCTAGTTGAGGCGTTCGGCTTCACGCGGGAGGCAGAGGCGCGGAAGGCCGCATGGATTGCCGAGGCGATCCAAGGGATGGCGAACACCGGCAGTGGGCAAGGCTCGTTTACCCGCGAGCTGGCGGCTAGCTCGTCCTTCATTCTGCATATGACGACGATGATGCTCGCGGTGGCACCTCCCGGAGGGAAGGTGCTTAGCAGCGCATGATGCAGGCGCATCTTGCCGTCACCGCAGCAACGCCTCTTACCAGCGGAGGCGGCGAGAACCGAGCCCTCGGCGGCCCGACGACCAGCACGCAACGCAGTGTAGCGTCGGTGCCTGGGCGGCTACGCATAACGGCCAACCAGTTGGCGGAATGGTGTGTGAAAGGCCTTTGCTACAACTGTGATGAGGTCTATACCAGGGGGCACTAGTGCAAGTGCTTGTTCCATCTAGAGGTGGAGGAAGAAGGGGAATACGACGTCCACGACGAGGAGCGGGAGGTGGATGTCTCGCTGTTGATGATCGCAACACTGGGACCGAAGCATGGAAACACTATGCAAGTCACGGTGCACATGCATGGCAAGAGTTGGATCGGCCTTATCGACAGCGGAAGCACACACAACTTCATGAGTGCGTATGCGGCTCGCCAGGGCGCATGGGAACCGGCGGCCAATACATCGGTGAATGGCATGCCGCCGTAGTTGCGAGTAGCTGGGGGAACACATCTACCTTGCCTCGGCAACGTCAAGGCGGACTTCATCGTTCAAGTGCAGCAGTTCATGACCCCGTTCATCGTTCTTCCCATTGATGGGTTTGACATCATACTTGGGGTACAATGGCTGCGAACCCTGGGGAATATCTAGTGGAACTTTGAGGATCTATCTATGGAGTTCGAGAGGGCGGGGGCGCACGTGAGGCTGCAAGGCATGCAGCGCCAACCGCGCCCATCTGTGATGCAAGCCGGGATGAAGGAGGCCGCCGCGGTCCAAAGCCTCTTGGATGCCTACGACGACGTGTTTGCTGAGCCACAGGGGTTGCCACCGCCGAGGCAGTGCGACCACTGCATCACACTGGCAGAGGGCACGGATCTGGTGGTGGTACGACCCTATAGGTACCCCTACCCCCAGAAGGATGAGATTGAGCAGCAGTGCGAAGCCATGCTGAAGCAGGGGATTATTCAGCCTAGCCACTCGCCATTCTCTTCCTCGGTCCAGCTGGTCAAGAAGGCCGATGGAACATGGCGCTTCTGCGTGGATTACGGCAAGCTCAATGCGCGGACGATCAAGGATAAGTTTCCCATTCCCGTCGTGCAGGAACTTCTTGACGAGCTAGGGGGCGCTCGTTTCTTCACCAAGCTGGACCTGTGCTCGGGCTACCACCAAGTCTGGATGTGGACCGAGGACATCACCAAAACGGCTTTTCGGGCACACCATGGCCATTACGAGTTCCTGGTGATCCCTTTGGATTGTCCAATGTGCCCTCCACTTTTCAGGCCCTGATGAATGAGGTGCTGCAGGATTTTTTGCGCAAATTTGTACTTGTCTTCTTCGACGACATCTTGGTGTACAGCCGCTCGGAGGAGGAGCACCGGGAGCACATGCACCTGGTTCTCGAGCGCCTACGACTCCATCGACTCTACCTCAAGCGCTCCAAGTGTGCCTTCACATAGGTGCGGGTGGGATATTTGGGTCACGTCATCTCCCACAATGGGGTGTCGACCGACCCAGAAAAGCTCCAAGCAGTGACCGCCTGGTAATGGCCCTCGTCCGTATCAGCCCTCCGAGGGTTCCTAGGGCTGACCGGGTACTATCGGCGCGTCATTCAAGACTACGCCATCATTGTGGAGCCTCTCACAGTATTTGCTTCGTCGGAATAACTTTGTATGGACGGATTTGGCGGAGGAGGCTTTCCACTGCCTTAAACAGGCCCTGGTGTCAGCGCTAGTGTTGCAGATGCCAGACTTCTCCGCCCTGTTTGTGGTGGAGTGCGACGCCTCGGGCACCGGCATCAGGGCAGTTCTCCAACAGCACGGCCACCCGATCGCATACTTCAGTCGTAAGCTAGCGGATCGCCACATGACACCAGCATATGAGCATGAGCTCATTGGGCTGTCGAAGGCCGTGCGACATTGGCGACCTTATGGGGGCACCCTTTCGTCGTAGCACGGATCACAGGAGCCTCAAGTTCCTCCTAGAGCAGGCTCTCATCACACCTCCCCAACAGCATTGGCTCAACAAACTAATGTGATTTGATTTCCAGGTGGAGTATAAACCAGGGCGTCACAATGTGGCGGCCGATGCACTATCCCGAGTCCACTCCGGCGAGCCGCAATGCGCTGTCATTTCCGAGCCCGAGGACGTAAAGCGAGGCTAGTGGCACGATGTGTTACGCCGGGACCCGGAGGTCCAACGTCTGGTCGACCAATGGGGGGGAACCACAGAAGGATCAATTGCTTTGTCGGAGGAGCGACCAACGAAGGCATGGCCAGCATCGACTCACTCAGTGGCCACCACAGGCGTGTCACCAACCCGGCCCAAGGCCCTTCCGTCAGGGCCAGCGCATGTCAAATGGGAGGTCCGCGATGGGCTTGTTTTCCGCAATGAACGTCATGTGGTGCCAACCTCGTCACCGTTGGTGGACAGGATCATTGCTTTGGTCCATGACTTCACCCACGAGGGAGTGCAGAAGACCCTGCACTGACTCCAAGCCAACTACTTTTGGGATAAGCAACGCGAATCCGTGGAACGGTACGTGGGTCACTGTGTGGTGTGTCAGCAAAGCAAGACTAGCACCTTGTCACCGGTAGGGCTCTCGCAACCGTTGCCTATACCGCATTAGATATGGGCCGATATATATCCATGGATTTCATCACGGATTTGCCGAAGTCCTAGGGAAAGACTGCTTTATTGGTGGTGGTTGACCGTTTGTCAAAGTATGCTCATTTTATCCCATTATCCCGACCGGCTACGGCTCTGGTGGTGGCCAAGTTTTTCTTCGAGCAGGTGGTCCGGCTGCACGGTCTTCTGGAGTCCATTGTTTCGGATCGTGACTGTTAGATAATGTATAGTCTCTATTATCCTGTACTTGGCTTACTTGTACTCCAAGCCCTTTTGGGCTATATATATATGTGAGTCACCCCCCCCCATCTAAGGGTGTGTGTGGTGTTTCTCCTATTCTCTACATGGTATCGTCCAGTCCCACCACCTAGGGTTTCCTCCACGTGCAGCTTGCTCCTAGGGTTTCCTCGGTGAGTTTCCTCATGCCGCCCTAGGGTTTCCCTCCCAACCGCCGCCACCCCCCCTCCCTCTCCTCTGTTTCTTCTTCCTGCGCCAGTGCCTTAGTCTACCAGCATGGCCTCCTCTGTTTTTCCTCTGTTCTTCCCGTCGCCAGTTATGAGCTCCATCAACAGTGGCCTCGCCGGTGATGGCACCTCAGCCGCCACCTACTCCAGCACGGTCCCCGCCTTCCTCAACCCCTACGCCACCGTCTCCGTCAAGACCCACGTGCCAATCACCCTGGAGTTGGAGAACCCTAACTACACCAAGTGGTCTACGTTCTTCAAATCCATGTGCGGCAAGTTCGGCCTCATGGGGCACATCGACGGCACTCCTCTTCCTGCTGATCCGGCTTGGGTTCAGGCAGACTGCTGCGTTCGCAGCTGGCTGTTTGGATCCACTGCGGACGCCGTCCTTGACCTCGCCATGGCTGAAGATCAATTTGCATACGATCTCTGGTCCTCCATCTCCAACATCTTCACCGCCAACAAGGAGTCCAAGGCAGTCTACCTGAGTCACGAATTCCACACACTGACTCAAGGTGATCTCTCCGCCAATGACTACTGCCAGCGGATGAAGGTCCTCGCCGAAGGACTGCGGGACGTCGGCCTCCAGGTCGACGGTCCTCAACTCGTCCTCAATCTCCTGTGCGGCCTCAACTCTCGCTTCTCCACCACCGCCGACGACATCGCCAACTCCAAGCCTCTGCCGTCCTTCGCCGAGGCGCGCAACATGCTGATCCTCAAGGAGCTTCGCCTCGCCACCGAGGTCAAGAACGCTCAGGCCTCCGCCCTCCTTGCCGGCACCTCGTTCGGCGGTTCCAACTCATGCTCGACATCCAAGCGACCCACGCGGCATCTGTCGCCGCCCAACAACCCGGCGAGAACGGCGGCGCCACCACCGCAAGGGTCCGCAAGTCGGCTGGCGCAAGGGCCAAGAAGACCGGCGATTCTTGCGGCGGCAAGCAGCAGAAGAGTCGGGCAGCCTTCTAGCGATCCTGTGTGTGCTTCAATCCCTGGAGCACATCTCGGTAGCGTTGTTAAACGATATCTTGGTATACCTTGTATAGATATTGCCTAATATAGGCTTTCCCTTTATACCCTCATGTACATGTATATATTCTGGCCCATTGGCCTCCTGATGAATACAAGTGCTATTCATAACATGGTATCAGAGCCAAATCTAGGGTTAGAGTTCTCTCCTGACGTTGCACTTGCGTCAACCTTGTTTGGCCGGCTCTTCGTTGGCCATCGGTTCTTCATCGATTTTCCGCCGGCTCTTCCCGTCGCGGCATCTCCAGCGGCCGCCTCCGTTGCGGCACCTCCGTAGCCGCCCTCTTCGCCGTCGCCTCCCGTCGCGGCATCTCCGGCCGCCGACTCCGTTCAAAGCACCTTCGGTAGCCGCCCCCCATCGATTCGCGGCACGGCCTTCGGCTTCCGCCGTCTTCGCGCTGCCTCTGCGCTCGTCGCGTCGGCTTGACGTCGTCTTGGTTGAGACTCGTCGACTCATCGCGGCGCTTTCGCGGTGCCTCGTCCGATCTCTGTCGCTGCCAGACGCTGGCTTCTCGACGGCCCGCGTCGCTCCGGCATCTAGTCACCGACCGCTCGACGTTCGCCCGCCTCCGGCTTCCGACCTCAGCCATTATCACCTTCACTGTTCCATTTGCCTCGTCCCGGAGTAATCTGCCGTGAGAGAAATCGACGGGTGTGGCGAGCAGGAGAGAGCGCCAGAGGTGATTGGATCGGTTTCTAAAACCGGTTCTTAATTTCCAAAAGAGAGAGAGAGAGACATCTCTGGTTTTCTTCGGGGTTTTTACATTTCCTCGTTGTCCAGTTATCTTCGATGGTCTCAATTATCAAGACTAGGTTCTTCATATGCGTCTTCACATGCGTGGTCAGCGTCTTTGGGAGTTTCTTACTGGTGAGATATCTTGTCCGCTTCGTCCTACTCCTCCTACCATGCCTGTTCTTTCCAAGGAGACCGATGATGCTCGCCAGAAGGCCTCTGATGATTATGCTGATGCTGTAGAGTCTTTTCGAGACTCGGTTCTTGCTACAAGACATGGATTGATGAAGATGCTCGTGCCTCTGCTATTTTGGTTGCTAGCATGGAGGTGCATCTTACTGGTGACATTGTTGCTTTGTCTTGGCACGATTGATGTGGGCGCATCTTCGTGATCGCTATCGCTTCTTGGTGACTCTCGTATCTTCTTTGTGTGCGGCGGGAGCGGTCCTTCTGACAAGGTGATTCTCTTGTGGATGAATTTTATCGCGCAACTATCTTCTAGTATGGCGTCGGCTTGATTCTCTAGGGCCGGAGGTTTCTTGACTTACCTGTTGTCGTCGTCGGCCTCTCATTTGAGCTTCACCGCATCTCGACTTTTCGACACGTCTTGGGGCTGAATTTGAGCGGTCGTGCCCGATTGCTTGCTCGTCATCCTTGTGTGACTCTATTGGAGGCTCTTCTGACTATTCGACTTGAGGAGACTTCGTCTTCGTGGTGCTGAGCCTCTTGGTGTCTCCCTCGGTCTTGGCGGCGCCTCGTTCTACTCCTCGTCGATGGCGCCTACTTGATTTCACCATGGGGTGGGGTCTTCTTTGCACCTCTCATGACAAAAATGGCCATGTGGGCGCTTACGCTCTGGAAGAAGAAGGATATTGCTCGTCGAAATAACTCGATCTGCTAAGAGCAATGGAGGCTCGGCGTCTCCTCTCGGCGACTCCTCCTTGCAGACTTCTGCTGGTTACGACTCTACTCAGAAATTCTTATGCTATTACGTCGCGCCATGGTCGCTCTACACGAGCGAGTTCTACCGGTTCTCTTACTCGCCTTCCAATGAGAGACCACCCTCCTCATCGGGTAACACACCATGGATTCTTGACTCGGAGCTTCTTTTCATATGACATCCGATCCTCACGAGTCTACATTCCATTAGTCCTCTTGTTGCTCCTACCACTATGCGCATCGCAGATAGTACTTCTCTTTCTATTGCGGGGCGTGGCACTCTTTCGTCATCCTCTTTTCATGTTCCTGCTTGTTTCTTATGTTCCTAAACCCGACCATGCGACTCATATCCATTGGCCAACTTCTCGATCATGGTTGTCGGGTTATTCTTGATTCTACTCTTGTTGTGTTGAGGATAAATGCCGCAGGGGCTCTAGTTGGGGCCCGGCCTCGCCGCCATGACCCTCAACGTCTTTGGGAGCTTGGCCGGCTTCATCTACCTTCCGTGCCTCTACCATCTCTCTGTTTCTCTCCTCCAAAGATCCGTTGCTTCTTCTCTGGGACTTTTGATCGGTGGCATCACCGTTGGAGCCATCTTTGTGGTTCACGTCATCTTCTTTAGTTAAATACGTGGTCTTTTAGGCTCTGTGTCTGGTGATGCCTCTTTACCTTGTGTATGGGTTGTAAGCAGGCAAACAAACTCCAACTTCCATACCATTCTAGTGAGTCTATGTCACAGCGTTCTTTTGATCTTGTTCATTCGATGTTTGGGGTCCGGCTCCTTTTGTTTCAAAAGGGGTCATAAATATTATATTCTTTTTATAGATGATTTCTCTCGTCACACTTGGATATATTTTATATCCTCTCGTTATGAGGCTTTATCTATCTATAAAATTTTGCCACTATGATTACTTTTCGGTTTGACTCTCCAATTGAGTTCTTCGTCTTGACTCGGCGGAGTATCTGTCGAGAGCTCTTGAGCTTTTCTTGCTACAGGTACTCTTTCTCGGTTTTTCTGTCACGGTGCTCATGCTCGAATGGTGTGGTGGCGCAAACATTATCATCTTCTTGAGACGGCTTCGTGCCCTTATGCTTGCTTCCGCCGTTCGCCTACACTGCGGCCGAAATTTGTTTCCACCGCCACCTACTTGACCAACATTCAACCTTCTTACGCTCTAAAGGGTGGGATTCGATGAGGCGTCTTTGTGGCATGCCTCCTGATTATTCTGGACTTCGCCTTTTTGGGTGTGTGTGCTATGTTCTTCTTGCGCCTCGCGAACGCACCAAAGCCGATCGCTTTCGATCTGTTGAGTGTGTTTTTACGTGATATAGTCTTGAGCATAAGGGATATCGTTGTTGGGATCCTGTTGGTCGGCGCATGCGGATCTCACGGGATGTTACTTTTGATGAGTCCCGTCCCTTCTACCCTCATCCTTCTTCTTCACCTACATCCCTTGTTGAACCACTGTCTTTCTCGACCTTTCACGATACTCCGATTGTCACTTTTCCTTTTTCTGTCGGCGTCTCCTTTATCGCGGTTCCCTCACCAAACCTCTCCTCCCAAGGCTTCTTCCGTTATTGTTCCTTCCTATCCTCATACTACACTAAATGCGTCCTCGAAATGAGGATTCTTCATTGTGCCATCCTCTTACGATGAGCCATCTTCTTGATGTCTCCTCCCGTTCGCTCTTCGCGATCGGCGATCTATTCGGCCTCTGGCGCCTTGGCTTTGTTGGTCTTTGCTCTGGCGGCCGACTTCTTCTGTGATGCTATTATTCATCGAGAATGGCGGCATGCGATGGCGGAGGAGCTTGCTGCCCTTGAGCGCCAGCAGCGCGTGGGATCTTGTACCTCTTCCTCCACGTGTCCGTCCCATTACATGCAAGTGGGTCTATAAGATTAAGACTCGCTCGATGGTTCTCTTGAGTGCTACAAGGCTCGTCTTGTGGCACGTGGTTTTCAGCGAGGAGCATGGTCGTGATTATGATGAGACTTTTGCACTGTGGCTCACATGACCACTGTTAGCGCTCTCTCCTTGTCAGTGGCCTCTCGTCAAGTGAGTGGTCTATTTCTCAACTTGATGTCAAGAATACCTTTCTTAATGGTGAGTTGCATGAGGAGGTCTATATCACGACCATCACCGGGTATTACATTCTGAGGGCATGGTTTGTTAAACCGTCGCTCTCTTTATGTGCTCAAGCAAGCCCTCGTGCTTGGTTTGGCGTTTTAAAATCGTGATCACTGCAGCTGGCTTCTCTGCAAGTGTTCATGATCCCGCGCTCTTTGTTCACACTTCTTCTCGAGGTCGGACTCTTCTCCTTCTATATGTTGATGACATGATCATTACTGGAGATGATTCTCAGTATATTGCTTTTGTAAAGGCTCGTCTCAATGAGCAGTTTCTCATGTCCGACCTAGGTCCTCTTCGCTATTTTCTTGGGATTGAGGTTTCTTCTACATCTGAGGGCTTCTTTCTCTCCCAAGAGAAGTATATCCAGGATCTTCTTGATCGTGCTTCTCTCACTGATGAGCGTACAGCTGAGACTCCCATGGAGCTCAATGTTCACCTTCGATCTACTGATGGTGAACCTCTTGAGGATCCTACTCGCTATCGCCATCTTGTTGGGAGTCTTGTTTACCTTGGTGTCACTCGTCTTGACATTTCATTATCGATCCATATCTTGAGTCGATTCGTTTACGCTCCCTCGGCTCACTATAGTCATCTTCTTCGTGTTCTACGATATCTTCGTGGAACTATCTCTCGCTGTCTTTTCTTTCCACGCTCGGCTCTTCTGACTCGGGCATACTTTGATGCTACATGGGCTAGTGATCCTTCTGATCGTCGGTCTCTTTCTGCTTACTGTGTTTTTCTTGGTGGTTCTCTCATTGCTTGGAAGACTAAAAAGCGACAGCGATTCTCGTTCGAGTGTTGAAATTTGAGTTGCGGGCTATGGCTCTTTTGATGCAATGAGGTTACTTAGCTCTGATGGTTACTTGAGGATTTTGGTGTTTTGTTTCTGCACCGACTCCTTTTTATCTGACGATCTGAGGGCTATCGGCATTGCTCGAGATCGATGAAGCATGAACTCACCAAGCATATTGGTGTGGATGCTTCCTACATGAGTCACATGTACAGATCGAGTTGTGGCTCTTGATATGTGCCTTGAGCTCCGATTAGCGATTTCTTCACGTGAGACACAAACTAGAGCCTATCATAGTTTTTACCTATCAAACTTCGGTTGTAGATCCACCATGAGTTTGAGGGGTGTTAGACAGTATCTTGGTATACCTTGTATAGATATTGCCTAATATAGGCTTTCCTTTATACCCTCATGTACATGTATATATTCAGCCCATTGGCCTCTGATGAATACAAGTGCTATTCATAACAGCGTTCTCCTCTCGGCCTCCCAGGGTCCCTACCTCGAGCTCACACCGCTATCGCCTTGGGCCTCCACGCCATCTCCGTCGGCCCAGGAAGGCGTTCGCCGCTGTTGGGATCGATCGGCTCAGTGGCCGCCCTCCAGCAGATGCAACTCCAGGCCTCCAACCCCTGGGTTCTCGACACGGGCGCTACTTCGCACATGACTTCCTCAGATGGTATGCTTCTCTCTCGTCTTCCCACTTCATACTCCATCCTGGTTGGCAACGGCAGTTCCATTCCCGTTGTTGCTCAGGGTCACTCCCTTCTTCCTACCTCTTCTGCTGATTTTCATCTCCACAACGTTCTTGTTGTACCCTCTCTCGTTCGCAATCTTCTTTCTGTGCGTCAATTCACTCGTGATAATCGCTGTTCCATTGAATTTGATCCCTTTGGGTTTCCGTCAAGGATTTGCAGACCAGACGCGAGATTTTTCGTTGCGCTAGTGACGGTGACCTCTACACCATTCCAGCCGCCACTACCTCTTGCCGCCACGCCCACCTCGCCGTCTCCCCAGCGTGTAGCACCGGCGTCTCGGTCATCCAAAGACCGTCCTAGCTACCTTGCGGAAAAACAAACTTCTAACATGTAATAACGTAGACCGTTCCATTTGCCACTCCTGTCAACTTGGCAAACACTTCCGGCTACCCTTTACTAGTTCTTTTTCTGTTTCTTCCACTCCTTTTGAGCTTGTTCATTGTGATGTCTGGACCTCGCCGGTTGCTAGTATCTCTGGGTGCTTATACTATCTTGTTTTTTTGGATGATTTTAGTCATTTTTGCTGGACATTTCCCATGAAACGCAAGTCTGAGGTGTTCCAACTTATTGTTAATTTCTTTCAATACACACGCACCCAATTCAGCCTACCCGTGAAAAGTCTTCAGGCTGACAACGGCTCCGAGTTCGTTAACACTGCAACTAGCTCCTTCCTTGCTTCAAGACGATTGCCTTCGCTACTGACTCTCTTGTCCCTACACTTCACCTCAAAACGGCAAGGCTGAACGCATTCTCCGCACAATTAACAATTCCGTTCGCACTCTTTTACTTCACGCCTCCATGCCACCCCGCTATTGGGCGGAAGCACTTGTCATTGCCACTTATCTCATCAACCGGCGCCCGTCGTCCACAATTCAAAATCGCATTCCTTTTGAGCTTCTTCACGGCACTCCTCCACATCTTGAGCACCTTCGTGTCTTTGGCTGTCTGTGCTATCCCAACCTCTCCGCCACCGCCACAAATAAGCTTGCTCCCCGTTCGGTTGCCTGTGTCTTCCTCGGTTATCCCTCCTCTCACAAAGGATACCGTTGCCTCGACCTCGCCACTCACCGTATTATTATCTCTCGTCACGTCGTGTTTGACGAACACGTTTTTCCCTTTGCTGTTTCCTCACCCACCCCCTCCAGTTCTTTGGATTTCCTTGTCACTAATGATGAACAGTTAGTCATCCATCGCCACGGTAGCTCGTTCCCTCGTGGGCGTTGAGCGATCGCGATCACCTTCTAGCGGCGGCGGGTCGCCATCGCGCTCGCCCTGCGCCACTCTCGGTGCGCCCGCCACGCCGGCCGGCTTAGGCGACTTCCGCCTTCAGCCTGCCAAGCATCCTTTGCCACCACTGCCTTACACCGGCCGTACCGGATATTCCGACCTCTTCCCAGACCCTCCACTGCCGGTTGGCATCGTTTACGCATCGTCTCTGATGCGTGAACCATGCGATCGCATGCTACTCGATCCCCTTGTCTGCTATGGGTGCTCGTGGCCAACCCTCGGCGCCGCCCCATCCGCTACTGCGGCACACCGGCGGCTGCCGGGCGTCTTTCGTCGCATCACTCGGTCTCGAGACAGCTCCCTCGAGGGCCTCTGTCTACCCGAAGGCCCTCTCCACTACGTCTCTCGTGCAGATCCCAATTATCGCGGCCTTCTCGCCGATCCCAACCGGCGCTACCGCGATGACCGATAATGCCGGCGTTCTTGGACAATGCGACATGGCGCCTTGTCCCACGGCCTCGTGACGCCAATGTGGTTACGGGCAAGTGGGTTTTCAAGCATAAGTTCCACTCCGACGGTTAACTTGCGCCACAAGGCCATTGGGTGGTCGAGGTTTCTCCGCGGAAGACGTGTCGACTACGATGAGACTTTCAGTCCAGTTGTCAAGCAGGCCACTATCCGTGTCGTCCTCAGCATAGCGGCCTCCCGTGCGTGGCCCATTCACCAGTTGGACGTGAAGAATGCTTTTCTTCACGGCCATTTGGCCGAGACTGTCTACTGCCAGCAACCTCCCGGCTTCGTCGATCCGTCTGCTCCTCACCATGTCTGCTTGTTACAGAAATCTTTATATGGTCTGAAGCAGGCTCCTCGGGCATGGTACTAGCGTTTCGCCACCTACATTCGACATCTTGGCTTCGCAGCTTCGACCTCCAACACATCTCTCTTTGTTTACAAAGATGGAGACAATGTCGCCTACATGCTTCTGTACGTCGACGACATTGTCCTGACGGCTTCCTCGACGTCTCTCTTACAGCACATCATCGCCTGTCTTCACTCGAGGTTCGCCATAGCGGACCTTGGTGCTTTGCATCACTTTCTCGGCATCTCGAGTCCGCGCTTTTCCGACGGCTGTTTCTATCTCGGCGACGATATCACGGTTGATCTTCTCGGTAGCGGGCATGGTGAGTGTCACTCTCTGACGACCCTGCCGACACTCATGCTAAGCTTTACTGCGGTGGCGACCACTTCTCGATGCCTCTGAGTACGGGAGTCTTGTTTGGTGCTCTCTGAGACCTCACCGACTTCGTCGACTTGGCGTCGGCGGTCTGGCGGTGTGTTTGTTCATGCATGATCCGCGCGTTGATCAAGCGCATTCTCGCTATGTGAAGGGTACGCTCTCCTTTGGTCTTCACATCGCACGGTCCGTCCGCTCTCTTACCGCATATTACGATGCGGATTGGTAATATCCGGACTCTCGGCGCTCCACCTCCGACTCTGCGTCTTCGCCGGCGACAACTGGTGTCATGGTCTTGGCGCCCGATTTACGATCTCTCGTTCGATCTGGAAGAGTACTGCGCCGTTGCTCACGCATCGCGAGAATGTTCGCTCGGCAATTGCTCGAGAGCTTCATCTCGATTCCTTCCACGATCGTCGTATATTGCGACAACGTCGATCTTGTCTACATAATGACCAATCCGTTCATCATCGTCGCCGAAGCATATTGAGATCGACATTCACTTCGTCCGCGAAAAGGTTGCGCTGGGGCAAGTCCGCGTGCTCCATGTACCCTCATCGCATCAGTTTGCGGACATCATGACCAAAGGCTTGCACAGCACATTTGTTTTCGATTTTAGGTCCGATCTTTGCGTTCAGGATCGTCATTGCCATTGATGGCGTGTGTTAGATAATGTATAGTCTCTATTATCCTGTACTTGGCTTACTTGTACTCCAAGCCCTTTTGGGCTATATATATATATGTGAGTCACCCCCACGTCTAAGGGTGTGTGTGGTTTCTCCTATTCTCTCTGATGACCGGTGTTTCTCGGCGCTTTTTGGTAGGATCTGTTTAAGCGGAGTGGGACAACGTTACTGATGTCCATGGCATGTCGCCCATAGACGGACGGCCAAATGGAGGTGGTCAATCGCACCATTGAGATGTACTTACGCTGCCTATCCAGGGTGAATCTGGCTACATGGGTGCAATGGGTGCCGTGGGCGGTGTTTTGTTATAATACGTCCTTCCACGCCGCTCTCCGTATGATGCCATTTGAGGTGGTTTATGGCAGGGCTCCTCCATCGCTGATGTCGTACCAACAAGGGACTACCGTCATTGACTCGGTGGACTGTGCCTTGGTGGATCGGGATATTTTATTGATGCAAGCTAAGAACCATCTCCAGGCGCAGAATTGTATGAAACAGCGGTATGACAAGCATCATCGTGAGGTGGAGTTCACCGTGGGATCATGGGTTTGGCTCAAGCTTCAGAAACATTGACAGGTTTCGGTTCGCGCAACCCGTCACACCAAGTTGGCGCCAAGGTTCTACGAACCCTATTAGGTGGTGGCGCGCGTCGGTCCCGTCGCTTACCACTTGTGTCTACCTGTTGTAGCCCGCCTTCACAACGTGTTTCATGTCTCGCTACTCAGGGAATTTCGGGGGGAGCCGCCTGTGCATCTAGTGGATCTACCCACGGGTGTCAGTACCCCCACGGCGTAGGCGGATCACGTGGAACCTCATCGTATCTTGACTCACCGTTTTGACAATGGGAAGCGTCAGCTCTTGATTCATTGGACAGGCGAGCCGGCTAAGGAAGCAACATGGATGGACGCCATCACTTTTCGACGTTCCTTCCCGGACTGCAAGCTTGAGGACAAGCTTGTTCTTGAGGTGGTGTGCGTGATTAGTGGAGTTGTTAAGTGCGTGACTTTTGGAGTTGGTTAAGCCCTGTGCGGTGAATAGGGGTTGGCGTGAATTGTATCCTAAGTATCAGTGAGGAATAGAAGGAAGAAAATGGCATGTTTTTGATGCCGCAAAATTAGTCTCAGGTGGTGGCTCCGAAAACAGCCAAAATACCCAAGACGCATGCCGCCGCGGCAAACTCGTTGTCAAGCAGCTTGCGATCCGGTCTTCGGCCGGGCACTCGTGCGTACGAGCGGGCTCATCCTGAGTCGGCTTGTATCACTACCGATGTCTTATGGCCTGTTCTTGGGTGCAGACTTGCTGTTGCTCTTGAGCTCCATTTCAGCAACTCTTTGCTGCTATTGTAGAATTGAGGGAAACAGAGATCAGGTGCAGAAAAAGGAGGACAGTGTGGTTTGCAGTGGGCTAACACAGGGTGAAAACCTAACATAAATCTTGAAGCATACATCTGTTTATACATATGACAGTTATTTTCTTGTTGGAAATTATGCCAATCAAGCCTCTCAACCCAACTACTTACTCCCTCCGTTCATTTTATAAGGCTTATTTTTTGAATGGTCTTGTTCACAAATATAAGACTTGTATGTAGATTTAATGATGTCTTTACTTCTATACCCCTATTTATTCTGTCTCAACCATATGCATTTATTCATTACCACTCACACAAAGTATATCTTTCATCTTCCAAGACAATTAAATGGGGGCATCTAAATCATTTTCTCTCATAACTTTCCCAATTTCAACGTAACCTTAATCCTGGTGCAAAGTCAAAATACGCCATATAAAAATGAACAGAGAGAGTATGTTTTTATAGTTTATACAACCCAAAACAACAGAACTGTTGGGTTTGCTTTCCCAAACATTTGTAGGCAAGTGAAGCTAAAGCTGGTGCCATCTCATCTACCTTTGAATTGTAGACACTAGACAACAGGACATTAAAAGGTGAAGTCCGGTCATTTCGTGTTAATCGGACACCCGTGTCCAAATTTTTTTGCTGAATCAAACACCTTGAATCCGAGTCAGATTCCAATACCTGTGTCTGATTCCGAGTAGCATTTCCTGTGTCCAAAAAATTTTGCCGAATTGGACGCCTCGAATTCGAATCGGATTCCAACTCCCATGTCCGTGCCCAAGTAACACTGCGGCGGTCACTGACTACTACAATCTTTTTCAGAACTTGTTGATCTGTAATTATTGCCACTTGCCTTGCAGCAATTTCGCTCACTCTTAAACAATATTAGGCAAGAACTTCAGATTTTTTTTTACGTTGATTTCTCTTCTATGTTTGCGTTTAGATATTTCACATTGTTCTTACAGTTTTGAAATGAAAATTTTCAAAATTAAAATTAAAAAATTCAACACCCATCCTGCTTTTGGAAAATTGAACTGAGCCAGGATCACAGGATGCCAGGAGTAACTGGCTGATTACCACTGGTATCTTAGAACACTGGTCTGACTTACACATGGTGTTGGTCATCACATATGGTGTTGGTCTGACTTAGTGACTTCAACGATGCATAAGTTTTTATACCAACCTAGTGCAACATTAACTTCTGGACCCAGAAGTAAAACCAGATTGCTGTTTGACTTCCTTACATTATGACAACAGTCAAGTGGACAATAAATCTGTAGTCCTAAGTTATCATCTTAGAATATATTTATCAGTTACTTTGGCAACATAAGAAACTGAAACACTAATCATCTAACATTTTTGTTACTGTTGGAGGTTTGATTTTGTGCAGTCTTCACTATAAATGTAACTTCTAGCATAGAAGCAATCAAACAATAAGAAATTGAATAACGTCATGAATTAGTCTTGTCATCAGCAGTTGATAGGTGGATAGGTGGTGCCCTTTAAAGTGTTTCCCTTCCGTGGTTCACCTGTCAATGTTGAAGAAACTTTTCGTATCATCATATGTATAGGCCATAGCCAATTCCAAGACAAATCAGAACCCTCTTGAGCACCACTGCCACTACTCCCACATGCAAGTCCCATTTGGTCCCTTTCAGCTGCACTGGGGGTGCATGCGGAGCGAACATTTTGTATTAGGCCCCAGCCATTGAGACGAGCTGTTTGTATGTGCCTTTAAAGGGCCCTGATTGAAGTTGATGCCATACCAATCGACTCTGAAGGATTTCTATTGTCGTCTGTTGGTTCCAAGTACAAATGCTGATTAAATCAGTTCATCAGCATCATGGTCCATAAAGCAAATCAATCAATCATTCATCACATAGAACTGGTCATCGTGTAGAGCTTTGCACCATCTGCTTTGCGTGAGACAGACACCATTAAATTGCAAAGCAATCAATCATGTAGATTTTTTTTGGTGGTAGACGCACTGAACATACATGAATGGACTTGGTTACAGTTTTCATGTAGAAAGCTACTGTTTTGCGTGAAGATGCATAATCTATTGCCTGATACTGATTTTGCCCTTGTGATAGCGAAGACTGGAAGACGTGGTACGGTTCAAACCCAGAGAATATGTTCTCCTGCGCACCTAGTTTATACATAACTTCTTGTCATTTGTATTTGATACAGGCAGTTTGAGGTTAGCTTATACGAATGTTCATTGAAGAGCTGATTTACAAACGATGCTTGAGCTGAGCTTATTTTTGCAGGGATGATTGATATACTGGTTATTTTAACTGCAAAGCACTTCTTGACCAGAGGATGGTCATCCTATAGCGTTTGTAATCCCAACATCTTGGTATTATCTTGACACATGTACAAATCTGTCACATAAGAGATTAAGGGATTATAAACTCCTTATCTGGGCTATCAATGGAGACTATCTGAGTAGTGCTTTTTTTGATAATTGATATCGTAGTTTTGACAGCGCGCACACACACACAAAACAATGTGGGAAAAAGTGACTGATGTGCATGTCCTGCCATCCATTAGATGCACAGTTCCCTCCATAACGGATAGCAGTACTAGGGCTTTCATGTAGCAATTATTGAAGACTGGAACAACCAAACTAACTGATGTCTGTTATTGTTGTCATAGACTGGTTTGCTTCGGTGCCTAGCATAACGAACTAAAGTCTCATTGCTGTTGCAAAAGGCATAATAGCAAAAGAAGGTTCCTTAAAATAAAGGGGTGAAGGATGCTGAATGAATGAAAAACTTATGTTAACCGAATCATAAATAATAGACCAAATCTTCGGGCCATTACATTTAATTTTTCACCCTTACAAATGTTGGAACACTTCAACCTATGCACGATGTACACTTTGGTTGGATCATAAGATCCCAGATCATGTCTACTTACATATTTTGTCCGCATGCTTACTTTATCACCTTCACCTAAGAATAGTATTACCCCCAGTATCTATATCTTCTCTCACATGAATATATAACATGTAAAACTAGGCCCTAGAGCAACATTTTTTTACTTTCTTTGAGAATAATGCATTTACATGTGAATGTATTTGCATGAAGCTTGCCGTGCTCTGCTAGGGCAGATAGGCAGCAGCAGAAGGCTATAAGCATTGCTCATTTACCTAGCTTAAGTTCATGCGCGCAAGTGAAATTCATTCTTCAGCTGCAGCCGCCTTTCGCGAAGCCGATCCTGGACTGCGCGACGTCGTAGACGACGCTGAACGTCTGCTGCTGCATGTTACCGATGATCGCCGTGCTGCTGGTGGGGGCGAACGCCAGGCAGGCGGTGGAGTCGTCCACGTCGATGAGCACGTTCCGCGGCGCCAGCTTCAGCGTTGCTCCGCCCGCGAACGCCATGTCCACGGGCGGCACGCGCAGCTGCGACGCGCTGCCCTGGAAGCACGTGTCCAGGATCGAGTAAGCGGGCGCGCGGTGCGCCCCTCCCATTGCCGCGGCCACCGCCTTGCTTAGCGCCGTGTACACGCTCGTGGGTAGGCGCGTGATCACCGTGCCGGAATCGATGATCGTCGGCAGGCTGCCGTACTCCGATGACGGCACTGCGAGCGGGCTCCCGCCGACGGACATCCCGGCCAGGCTGACGAAGTAGAGCGAGGCGTCGAGCGAGCTCGACGCCATCGGCGTGTATGAGTACTGGCCCGGGTTGTAGGACCCGATGGACAGGTATCCCGCCGACTTCGAAGTCGGGAGGCAGTAGGAGAAGGAGGAGCCGAGGCTTGGCGCGAGCTGGTAGAGCAGCGACAGCTTGTTACGCGCGAGGCCGATGAGCCCCGCCGACTGCCCGAAGAGCCCCTCGTTGTCCTGGCCGCAGCCGTAGTAGAAATTGGGGAAGCTGCTGGAGCCGAAGGACACGGTGTCCTTGCTCAGGTACCCGACGGAGAAGGAGCTGTCGCCGTAGCTGGCCTGGTAGATGCAGACGTTGGAAACGGAGCAGGAGGAGGGATTGAGCGTGGCGATCTGGAGGTCGCCGCACTGCGACGCGGAGCACGGCACGGAGGCGTAGGTGTTGGACGCCCGGGGGTTGTAGAGCTGGCCGGCCTGCCGGTGGCACGACACGACGCAGGGTGAGCACTGCAGCCAGGTGAGCGACGACCCCGTGTCGACGACCATCACGTAGGAGGTGGCCGGCGTGCCGAGGCCCAGGCGGGTGACGTAGTTGCCGACGCCCACCGACGTGCCCGGCGTGAGCGGCACGGAGGAGGCGAGCGAGTCGTCCAGGTGGGAGCCGCTGGCCTTCTTCCGGTGGCCATGCAGAGACGTCGGCCGGCCGGAGGGAGTCTTGGCGAGGCGCGAGGCGAGGTGGGCTATCCGCGCCTTGTCGTGGGTGACCACAGCGGAGAAGGGGAGGTCGGACGGGAGCGGCGCCGGCGAGCAGGGGCTCTGCGGGTGGTGCAGCGTCAGGTGCAGGCCGGAGCTGTTCAGGTGCTGGAAATCTACAAGAAATCGACACATGAATTACCTACGCAGTTTGTTCAGATTTTCACCGTTTTACCGAGCTTTCACCTAATAATTAATCTTGCAGAAGCACCGTTTCTACTCTGCGATCGTGCACAATTGCCAGGTGGAATTGAACATGTCGAATTCTGGAATTGAACATGTCGAATTCTATGCTCTACTTAAAAGAAAATTTGACAGATCTTGTTAAGTTTTAAACACAAATTAACGAGGAGCAACAACCCCAACAAATCTAAAAGACAAACAATCCAGTAGTTAGGACATAGGCCGGAGAAGTCGCACTTTGGCACTACCGAGATAATCGATGTGCTACAACGCTTGGATTAGCCAATTGTCGGCACGTAAACGAGACTAACTAAACTGCCATCATTAACTATTGATAACAACAAGCCCGGCGGTGACTAGGGGTCGGACGTCCGATGAGAGCTTTCCATCGGACGCATCATCCCGCCGTAGAATAAAGAATATGCTGTCCTAGCCGCCGTCTGAGCTTCTTGGGGTTCTCCTTGTGATCCAACAAGCTATTATATTCTTTTTTTTTCTGAAGAAATCCGTTTGCGTCACAAGTGTACAACCCACTGTTACATTCAGATATGTTGGCCATAACTTTTGTTTTTTCTTTTGTTGGCCATAACTTTTGACTAATTATATTGTTCTAACTGGGTGTGTCTAGGAATCACTTGGATGTTTTCTCCAAAAAAAATCAGCCAAATTTTTCGATGTTGCACGCATTGAAAAAAATGTTGCACACGTAGGAAAAAAATGTTGCAACGCGTCTGAAATTTGGGAGCCTCATGCAACATTTTTTCTGACGCATTGCAACATTTTCCCTTTACAGATGCAACATTTTTTTCAATGCGTGCAACATTTTTCTTCGACAACAGTAGAAATGCGGCATAATAAACAGATGTTGCAAGCATTGGAAAAAAATGTTGCACACGTTGGAAAAAAATGTTGCAAGAGGCTCCCAAATTTGGATGATTTTAGCAAAGAAAACATCCGGGTGATATTTATCAAAACCCTTGTTCTAATACACAAACGGTTTACACTATCGCATTCATAATATTTTTATGAAGAAAACAAGACCATTATTGCTATATAAATTTAGATTATTTTATGTTCGATCTACTGAAACATAGATTTTAACTAACTGAACTATAAAATTTGACCTATTGAAACAATGTCGGATTTTCAGGTACTGAGAGTACTGAAACATGCATTTTAACCTACTGAAACATAAAATTTGATTAAGTGAAACATAAAATTTGATCTATTAAAACATTGAATATTCATGTGCTAAGAGTTATGAAACATAGATTTTGATATGCTGAAACATATTTTTTGACTAATTGAAACATAGATTGGACGATACTGTAGTATGACAAAACAAATGTTGCACTACACCTAATCCAAAAGGTTGCAAAAAATAAATGTTGCAGTATGTTAAATCAAATGTTGCACTATGTTAAAACACATGTTGCGTTGTGTCAAACCAAATGTTGCATAATGCTAAAGCAAATGTTATAATATGTTAAATTAAATGTTACAATATGTAGATGTCGCGGTATTTTAAACAAAAAATGTGCTACTCAAACATTTTCCATCAACATCTTAAACAAAAAAATCGTTTCATATATTGTAGAAAAATATTGCACCAAAATTTTTCGTATGTTTTAGTAGCACATTATTTTGGTTGCACCAAATTACTAGTAATCAGGTTAAAGCACTAATCACAAAAGTACAAAAAAACTAATCACAAAATGACAAAAGAACTAATCACAAAAAGACACGATGAAGCCCACAAAAAAATTAAAGCCACTATGCGATGCTCCCAGGCTTGGGCCGTGCTCTCAATTGCTCATGGGTTGGGACGTCTGATGCGGTCGAACGCTCGGCTCACAGTATTTCCGTTCAAAATTTCATACAACTCTACCTTCATAAGCAGTCCTTCAGTGATCTTAATTTTTGAATGCATGCTCAATTACTGATTGGAAGTCCACTAGTTGATACTACTACGGCGATTTGCTTTTGAGAAGGAACGAGTAAATTTCATAAAACTATGAGTTTTTTTTTACAAACTATCAGCAAACTACATGTTTTAGCTCATGTTACACAAAAGTACAGATTTTAATAGATATGTCACAAAACTACATATTTTAGAATTAACTATTTCTTATAACATATCTAACAGTATGAGCCCACTAACGCGTGAGACTGTTATGTGGATCCATCGATCAATTCTAAATCCTATAGTTTTGTGATAAAACCTATAATTTACCTAATAGAAGTTAAAACCTATAGTTTTTTAATAATTTATATAAAAATTTAGTAGGCCCTTGAAATTTATAGCTAGCTGGACCGACAGATGATTGCAAGTTCATCGTAACTGTACAACCACTTCGCTAGCCAGCTGCTAACCTTATAGCCAGCAGCTAGGTAGCCGGGTGCCGTGCCGTCGATAATTGTACCCCGAACTCTTGGTACGTGGTCGATCGTGTGATGAGACAGCGACGCACCACCAAAACGGCAGCGGTACCAGCGCAAAGCACCGAATCACTATAGTCCAACGCTACCCACACCCGCCACTACGAAACAACGCATGTGAGTCTCCATCTGATCGTGTCGCTTACGCACGTAATAATCTATTCCCTTGATTCGAGGATCGTTCTGTCGCCGTGCGTGTACGTACGTACATACTTGCATGCATGCTGCAAAATCACACCCATCTCTGCAGGCTTAGGAAGAAGAACTTGTTAATTTGATGCAGGCCAGCCGACAGTTTTGGCATGACACGTCCGATTGCACTAATTCCTGCGGCCTTAATCCCTTTCTCTAATCAGGACGTACGACTCGTACGTACGTGAAACATGCAGA